>SNQN01004714.1:29108-41666 GCA_008642245.1 Bassia scoparia | reverse complement strand
TAAACAAGCTAAGCTTATACAAAATGATAACATGAAAGTATGAAATATAAGTGAGCAGTAATGCAGGGAACAGAGAACTAACCATTTGGATCTGCGACGTGATTTCAGCGTCATATAATCGGAAACAATAACAGTTTACACAAGACAGTTAGATAACAGAATGTAAAGTGCTTAATTAAGAGTAAGTTAACAAAGAAGTAATAATAATAATGGAATAATCATAAGGTATAAGAATGAGCATATATAAATACATACCGTTCATCCAGTTTCGATGCGGCCGAAAATGGTAAGCAGTCCTATATGGATCARCATGTTGATCTACCATAATGTTGATGAGATTGACCTTGGATGATCTYAACAAGTATAAGGAAAGTTTGACTTTCTTTAAGATTAGATGAAACTATATCAAAGCTTAACGATGAAGGTGTTTTTGAATTGTGAGTTTAATTAATTGCTTTATGAATTGGATGAAGTATTATTTGTAGTAAAATAATAATCATATATAAAGCATTACAACAACTGGTGTGTTATTAATTAGGATTACTATTGACCAAGTAGCTAGAAGTGTTTCTTGTATGAATTGTCAATGACGAGTCGTTGTTTTATCTATATAATACCGTATTTAATTAATTTGTTGATGTTAATGATATTTCGATGAAACTTAACAGCGATTAGTAACTCCTAATTAATGGCTAATGATGCCACTGGTTTCGTGTCTCCTTCTTCCATTCTTTTCCACTTACATCTCTAATTGCTTGATTGTACTAATTAAGGTCGTGACTTGTAGAATGTTAGTTATGTTAGAAGGGTATGCTTTTGGTTAGCTCTTTCAAAGAAACTCCATACAGTAATTTAAATTAATATAGTGTTGAATATTTATAACGTAAAGTCGGGATTCCCGATTGAGTTGCTAAATGATATGTGAGTTTGGTAATTAGATATAGCCGCTGCGCATGTCAACAATCGTCGGTCAGTGTCGTATGGATATGAAGTGCAACTTCTGGTCGGTCAATAATGTCGCGTGTTCCGGGCATTTACAGGGTGTCAGGTCATTTTTTCGGTAGACAAAGGGTTCGTATTTCCTTTGTTCATCATGGCTCTCGTGACATTTATCAGTACTTTGACCCATGTTTCGGTTAACAGGTCGGTTGGAATCGCTCAAGTTTTCTTTAGCGCTTTTTTTATTTCGTGTTTTCGCAAAAATATAGAATCAATTTTAAGCGTTTTTAAGGACTTAAAAAAATGTATATGTGACTAACTAAGTAGATAATTATTCATTAACCATTATATTTGTGTTTGAATCATAATAATATTATTATTTGCCTGTAAGTGGCATAGGTTTGTTTTTTTATTTTCTTCGAATAATGGAAAATTGCATAATTTGATCGATTCAATTAGTAATTTTTTTTATCGAAACTACACATTCTGAGTCGTTCTTATTTTATTGGCAACAAGTGAATTGTGAGTTGCAGTATTTACATTTATTACTAGTTGACTAATATTTGGTGATTTTGTAATGATTAAACACACTTTATCTAAATAGTAATTATATGCCTAGATAATTCAGTGATCAATCGATGCGGTCAAGTCGGTAACAGGTCGGTCAGCATTCTAAACCAAACAAAAGAGAGATGGCGGATTTGAGTCATCCAAAAAACAGGGTTTCGGGATCAAAATCTATCATTAGTTCATAGGCCCCCTACTTTTTCTGGGTCCGGTTCAATTTCAGGTCAAAAATGGGTCGGGTTGTTTTTGGCCAGGTATAGTAGGAGATATTTAGGACCAATTATGGCCAAAGCAGTCCGCTTACTTAGGACTGTTTGGCTTAAAATACCCATATTGGATCAAATTAATCAAAGTGCAACAAACGAGGACAGTTAACAAATCGCCGTTGCGCGATCCTAGGTGCGTCACCATGCGCCCTTGCTCTACTCGTGTACATTATATTTGTGTGATACGTTTTGATCTTCTTGCCATTTATTGATGATTTATGTCCGTGTGGAAGCTCTTCTGTTAATGCATGATAAATAGATGCTCTTATTCATATTAAAGCTTGAGAGGAGAATCATTGATATGGACTTGAATGGGAATTGAATCACATTAACTGCAAATTGCCTTTAGTTTTTGATAGCATTAATTTTTGAGGGTATACAGACCAAATGCACCAAATGACAGTTTACTCGGATTGTTTTGGATATGTTGTGCGTTTTATGATGAAGACTTATTCAATAAGCTATAAATAGGGTGGACCTGAGGACTAAGGTTTTCGACAGAAATGGCTTTGGTCGTATCAATTAGATAGAGGTACTGTTGTGACAACATTACTATGTAACTGATTCCTAGATTTCTCAATGTCAGTTGTTTGTGCGATAGTCTGCTATGAATTTTGAGATCTCATGAAGTGTCAGACGGCAAGCTCTCTCAAGAAGTATTGGACATAGTATAGTACGCCTAGTATCCTCAGTGCACACACTCAAACTCCTTCCAAATCGAATACTTCAATTTTGTGAGGAGTAGAAAATCACTCAAAAGGCGAGTTGCCTACTCTCCATATGAAGTCAAAATCATGCAGAATTTAGTGTGGTTTTCGTGTTTTAATACTGGTGAGAGTTTTGATTGGCATTCAAATGCCACGTTAGCGGTGGCGCGAAATTATGAAAACCTCGCCTAATAAATAGGAAATTATTGACATAGATATTATAGAAGATGCCTTGGAGTAGAAAATTACAGCCCCTTCCCTCTTGATTTCATTGTTCTAAAACCACTCTCACGGATGGGTATAGAATTGGAGTATGGAAGGGAGCCAGTTCTTACAATGAATAGTGTGATCTTATGATAAAGATCTCCAAGAAAGACATTACAACATTAGTATAAAGTCTATAAGTAGTCTGTAAAAGAACCAGGTGGAAAATACTCATAATAGAGCACCAAATAATACCAAACTTAGCACGTATCCATTTTTGAGGGATATATATCTGCAAGTCTTAGTAGTCGAGACCGTACAAATCTGTATATTGAAAAATGGCTTGTGAAAAGTATACAAAAGGCGTTATGAGCTTCTTGTTTTAAGGCAAGTGATGATTCTAGTTAATATGCAAGTGTGGTCATTGGGAGGGTCAATAAACCGCACCGAGAGAACATGATGTAAGAAATAGGTCTGTAGATAATTACAAATTGTGTGCGTTCTACAAACTAGTGTTAAGGGATGAGACTAGGATTATCAGATAAAATGAAAATTATCAAACAATAATGCAATATTTCGTAGATTTTTCTCTAAATAGTTGTTGAGTACATATTATTTCAAATAGAATACCTTCTGCTAGTGTGATAATCTGGGGAGTACACTGAAAAATTGAGAGAGGAAAAGACTGAAACAATCCCACTGGTGTGATTTGATATGGTGTGTACATTAAGATAGGATAAACTTTGAATCACTGTTGCACAAACTAGACGACAACGATATTGGTGATTGAGGCAACTTTGCAACTTGCGCTGTGCGTCACTTTTTGAAGAGTCTAGTATAATTTATGGTAAATAATACTATCTGTGCAACACCCAGAATAAGAAAATATCATAGAAAATGCGTTTTCATCAGGTTTCTCTCAAACGAAATCTAGATAGTAAAAAACAAAGAATATATGTGTATTCTTATAGTTTGAGTGTTAAGCAACAAATATTTTTGTCGTCATTAACTAAGAAAAATTTGGTACTTTGAAGATATATGTCCAATTTTGAAGATTGTTGTAGTGAAAGGCAGGATACGTTGTACAGAAGAGCCAGAAGTATCAAGACTGGTTGAAAGATTGTATAAAACTAACGCATGAGATAAGTAGCAAGAGATAGGTAATGGAAAACAACAGTGACTTTTGTTGAACGCAAAGGAATAGTGTGATGTAAAGAAATCCAAATTAAGTAGTATCGTCAATTGTATAGAGAAAGTGGCCAAATTGAATGCATTCATAGGGATACTGACACCTAAGAGGTTAGAGAACGGAACAGAAGACTCATTATGACAGCATTCTCATATTGGGCATTGAGGGTTTATGGGTATGCAGTTCAGAAAAATTTTGTGGTAGAGGCATAACTTGATTTGTCGAATAAGAGATGAGTCATTGTGACTAATCTAGCAGTTCTCGATTTGTTGCATAACCGTCAAGATCTGTATCGATCGCTCTGATAGAACGTTAGGATATGGCCACACATATGTAGAGCTATATTTTGTAAGGGAGCTTAACGTAATGAGAAAGAGATCTAAAGAAAGTGTAAAAGCCTTGAATTCACAATGGCTATAATATCAACAAAAAGCAAGTCCCTACCTATACGTAAAACCTTTATAAAACGCTACACAAAGACTATATGATAAGTATATTTATATAGTCAGATATTTTCTTTTGAGTTGCTTATCAAGAAATGCACAACTTTCAGACAAATGTTACAGAACTGGACATCTAGATATTTAGTCAGTGTGTACTCAAAGATTCGTATATAGCTATCCGTATTATTATGAAATCTTAATAAAGTAGTAAAGGAAATTCATATTGTTGCATTTATTCTCAGTTGTACCTATAGATGTTCAGGTTGGTTTCGGGTAATTCTAATCCACCTAATCTTTTGAGAGGGAAGGTTAGTTGCATAATATGTCGTTTATGGGGACTTACGGAAATGTTTAAATACGCACTCTAGATGGTGGGCTGCCTTTATCTGCTTTTTGCTAAGTGTGGAGTCTTGCTAGAGTTTGAGCAGAAGCTTTGGACTATAAGGTTGTAATATATAATTTACTTTTTTTGTAGTATCATGAAAAAGTGTAGGGGATATTAAAGGATACTAATGTGCATGAATAAAATTTGAAGCGAAGAAACACGCAGACGATTGTGCAGCAACGCATCACAATGCTTGACCAGAACCTGATCGAAAAAACTTTGGCACATGAATAGGGTGTGTTGGGAAGTAGAAGTGTTGTTGCAATTTAGAAGATTTCGCAGATCTTGAAGAGCCAGCATGTCGATGGAGAAGATGCCAGTCGTTTTGGTAGAGCACGACACTGCACCTGTGATGTCGAGAAATAGCAGCGTTCTATTGTGATGAGACTTTGTTGTTGAATTCGGTTTAAAGGGATCTCACACTCTCGATTGGCGGGGGCGCGGGGGGTAGAGTATATAATTTTAACTACTGTAGGGTGCTTGTCTGTAGATCACTATCAATATTCGAATATGATAAGTGAGTTGTTATGTTAGAATAAAGAGGCTTAATGGGTAAACAAGTAGAGTTGAAATGCCATCGAGTTATCAGTTTGAAGATGTTCTAGTGTCGCAAGTGCAGAATGTTGGCGATTTTTATGCATATTTTCAGTCGCGTCTTGTGATAGATCCTCGTCCGCATCATAATCATTTGTTGGTGGAGATATAAGTCCCTAATTAGGGTGCTAGGAGTAGTTTTATAAGTGGAGATTCTGGGAATTTAGAATGAACAGATGGAGCTTGTTATTGGCAGCCTGTATAATGACTTATTGGTAATATAAATGTGTAGCAAGATCATCACAGCTTAATTATATTTTGGAATTGTATTATGGGATTCACGTCAAGGATCTAGCCCAAATAAAGGTGATTCAATTAATTAATATTATATATTGGCCTATTTATGGTCTTTTTATCAATGTTGTTGACAGCAGTTTTTAGATTCTTTATTACTGTGATTATGATTTGGTTGAGAGTGTTGGGATGAACTTAATCGGTCATTCATTAGGGAGATTTTGTGTCATTGTTTGCTAATGGATGGAGCATTATGGGAACGGTTTAGAATTTTAAATTGTGGAGCCTTGGTTTATGTGTATTCATTGCAGATGGAGGTGTCGTGATTACATTAGAAATAGAGAGTTTCTTGTAGATCGAAAAAGTTTGTCCGTTCAGAATAGATTGTTGGCTATTTTTGCTGCTAACCTCAAAGATTTTAGGAACGATTGAGTTATAATTATTTTGAGTTCTAAGTTAAATCTAATAGAGTCATATTTCACTTATTCTATAGGTGGTAGAGAAACTTGGTAGACATTTAGTGTGTAGGGTGTAAACGGCTCAACTTATATGTTTTATGATTTTCCGTCCACGTCTTAAGGAACAATATTAAGTCACGAGTCTAGTGATTGATTTATTAATCGGGGTTGGGTGTGGGTCCTCCTAGCTGGTTAGGTCTATTTTATTTTCCCTTTTGTATGTTTATTCTAATAGAGAAACTGAATGGTTTATGATTATGAGCTAGGTCAGCCCCTTGTACATCTGAGCACAATAATCTATCTAGTCACTAAGGATGTCGAGTGAAGTTGACACTATCAACCTGCGAGCTACACTACTTTTAAGACATAGCCGCATACTGACTTCAAATAGATAACAATATACACAAAGTGTGAAGATCCGCTTTTGTGTGAATGTTTTGAAGACTTTGGTCGACAGAGAGCCCAGATTTATTAGCTTATGTGTTGATCTCCTCACAATGTGTATCACACTAACTCTTCTATCTAAGCAGTTCATAGTCTGAGATACCTACGCGTGTGAGGTTCACTTGCCCCACCCTCACAAACTTGAAGATAACTAGCTCTATCATTTCGAATTCCAAATTTGGTGAAGTAGTTTCGACACTTCGATCCTCTGAAAACTATGCCCAAATCAAAAACAAGATCGAAAGGATTTAATGATGAAAAGATTCCTCCTTTCGTAATTGTGTGAATTCTAGAAGAGAGAATGTAAGTATCGAGAGTTGAGGAAAAGTGTATCTGATTTACGCGCATAGAGGAGAACTTAAAAGCGTTGTATATTTGATTCAGTCTTAGATTTTTGACAACTAAACCTATATCTCTAAAACATCATTCTGATTGCTGTTGATATTATTATATCTTAGTTCCTGTTTGTGCAGTGTGATATTCAATTGGTCATTAGCATTTGTTTATCGCTTGTACTAATTGAATTTGTTGAAGGGCAATAGGAAGGCAGTCAGAGTAGTGCAAAATTCTTATGAAGTAGATGAATATCTAAAGGAACTGATGTAAGTTCATTTTTCAAAAAATAATTTACAATTTACAATTTTTTTGTTGATGATGAACATTTGATTTGTATACTCAATTTGCTTGTGATTTAAGCTCATTTTCAGCTTTGTGCTTATTATATTAGCAGCAATTTAGGCTTTGATATTCATATATTTTTATTTAGGATTTGATGTTTGTTGTCTGGTTTCATTTGCGAATTTCTAATTGCGAATTTGATTCTTTAATTTGAGATTCAATTGATGTTTTTAGGAATGACGAATCCTTTTTAGTTGTTGTTTTTGTGAATTAATTTCCGTTTAAATCAAGTAACCTTGGAATATAAGTGGCTTATTGGCAACTTATGAATCATTCTGCTTTTTTGATTGTTTGTTGTTTATTTCGCTATAATTAACCTGTCTACATAACATTGATTAATTTAATCCTGATTGTTTGTATTGCTATTAGGTAATTAGTATTCGTACATGCATTAGTTCAATAGCAATATCCTTCAATATAATTAAAATGTATGTACTTCAAAAACATTAATTATATGAACGAATGAATTGAAATGGATGTTAGTTTGTTAGCTTATTGAATTGAAGACAAAAAAGAGATTATTACAATTACAAATTGTATGGAAATGGAGTTGCATTGTAGCAAGGAGAGTACTGGGGGTCRAGAAGGTAAGAGTGAATGAGAAAGAAAAGGTTATACAAATGAATTGAATGATGTCACTAAAAATGATCCAGAATAGTATGTAGTCAATGTCACGAAATATGCATGGGATGGCCAATTCAAACAAATGAAAGGCACGCAGTGTCGTCTGTGTGAATGTGTGATGAGTAGCGGATCTTAAATCCCGATTATATAAGTATATATATTCTCTAAAGGCTGCTTTTCTGGTGCTGTTCTCGGATATTACTGTTGTACTGTTGGCTCGACTTCACTTTGATACTGCAACTTTCCTACTAATATTACTGATTTTTTTGATCTTGTAGGTCGAATGAAGAAAAAGGGAAAGAGAAAGAAASCAAAGAAGCATAAAAAATTGTTCAGGAAGTTGTTCTAGAACTAAATAAGTAAGTGTATTGTATTTGAAGAAACCTAATGCACTTTGTATTCAATGCTAATAATCATGAACATTTGAATTTTAAAATCGATCATTTGCATTTCTATTATGAACATTTTCATTTAAAACAACAATTTTTCCTAGAGTATTTGCATTTGCTATTGTGATGTTTTACACTAAGAAAACTGAAAATTCTATTTGTAGGAATGGAGAAACACAAATGAAATGACTAAAAATGAGACACAAATCAAGGATACAAACAGTTGCAATCTTCGGGAAGAAGAATCAAGCTTGTCGCATCAAAAAAAGCCGCAAACATTTTCAAGATCAATTCGCACATTGGTTAGTAGTTACATGCCAAGCAGTCTAAAATTGCTGCTACACAAGCAACAAAAGCACTTCAGCAAGAAAGTCAACAAAGCCACCAAAATCACTCCCCGCAGCAAAGCCTCAAAACCACTCCCCTCGACAAAACAAGCTAGAGCCAACAACACTTCTCGCAACAGAGCAACCAAAATTAATTCCCATAACAAAGGAAGCAAAGCCACTTCCCAGACAAACCTAGAAGAAGGAGTTGCGCCGCAACAGAAAATGCAGAATCGCAGTGTCCCTACAATTGAAATAGAACCATTCTAGTTCTGCAGCAAAAGACAACTCAGAAGTAGCGATACAAGAAAAGAAAAGAACGAATGACAAATGAGTTGGATACAAATGAGAATCACGAGAAGAAACGACGAAAGGTATTTAACTATTACTTATATTTCAATGTATTCTCTTAATACTGTCTTGATATGTTTAAACAATAGAAATCCTAATTTTTTAATATAGTTGTGATACATTTGCAATATTTTTGTAGTACATCTGTGATCTTAAAAAAAATGTATAATGAACACTTGGATATATAATGAACATTTTATTTTGTAACAGACATTCAAGTCACTCACGCATCCATATTGTTAAGAAATCTTAATGTCATTCTGAAATTTGTAGGTAACAACTACAAGAAAGAAGAAAAGATGAAGAAGAAAAGACACAGGCACAATGTCAAGGCAGAGTTGTCAATTTATAAGACTTGTGAAGGCATCTAACGAGCTTACCAAAAGCAAGCTAGTAAAAGACATGGGATCGGTGCTTGCTCGATGTAGACTTTCCAAATCATGATCTTCAACTACTAACTTGTTGTAATCACATGATTACCTTTTAACACAACTTCTCCTCAATAGTCTTATACTTACCCGGTATCAAACCTCCAGAGCATTGAAAAGACTTTTAAAATACATATGCAAATGATCGATTCCCTCTGAGACATCCAAATTTCCCCATCTCTTTGCATCCATCAGAAAATAACTTCAAAAAACAATGATAAAGTCACAAAACCATCGTTTACGAAGTCTATGTGAAACCGACATGATTTGTGATCACTACGCTGAGAGACAACTACACCACAGAAAATAAATCTTATGAATAGTGCAGAGCACCATACTTCTCAAGGAAACAAATGTTTTAGCCATCATTATTGAACATTTAATTATCTAACATCTGAATATTATACAAGTGGCTATTTATATGTTAGAAGACATTTCAGTCTAATATGATAATATTCTCAATATTAAAACAATTTAAAAAAAAAAAAAAAAAAAAAAAAAATGATAAAATTTGAAGTTACGTATACCTTTTCCAAAAGCTTCAAATTCACTGGAGTCTCACAATATTTAAGCAAGTAGTTGAATTTTGTAAACCATCCATAATCTCAAAGCACCAATGTTCTGATTGGTTTGACCTAAATGCCAAGTGCATAACGGTATGCATTAGCAATAACTATCTTTTGCAAACAGCATACCTCGCGGATTGGTCAGTCATAGTAATTGATGTATTCCGCCGGTTAGAAACAAGAAGACTCAAATAGCCATAGCAAAAACTCGATAGCTCATTCAGATAAACCCCATACCAAAACATAACATTGTTGCAGTGTATTCATCCAACCAGGGCACCAATCATTGTCATATATATAGTTCATAAGTGGATCAAAAGACTAACATTGTCGCACAAATGTTGATATCCTCTCATCGCTACTATCACGCCAAAAAAAGCTTATTAGAGCCCCAGTTTTTGTCAAACTTCAACTTCATAAGAAATCTTCTTCCACGAGCTTGCTACACATTTAAGCAATTACAAAAAAATATAAATTAAAAACAATTTAACAAGTTAAAATTAAGTTCATATTAGAATATATAATCATGTTCGATTGTAGAAATGAAATGTCTTTTTCTCTTACCTCCGCAATAATACGATCAAGTTTATACAATCCTCGCCATCAAGCTGTGCTCTTTCTTTTTTAGCTAAGCATATAAGCATCTTTTTAGTATAAAACCAACAATGGTGAACCTCCTGCTTATCCGCATGACACAGATAATGATATTACACGCTCCACTTTGGATATTGCTCATAAACTGTGTTGTCTTCTAAAACCTTTCTTTTGATCTCAAGTTATGGTTTGCTCAAGGCATCATTCTCATGTTGTGCACCAGTTCATGTCGCACAAGAGATATATTATCCCACTTTTGTCAATGTTGAGCTTCAATCAAAGCTTTACAATCAATCGTGTAATCCAAATTCTCAAATTCGAGGTTCTGTACCTTGCCATCATACTTCAAACCAGCATTGGAACAAAGAAATTTCCTCAATAGCTCCATCCTTTACCCTTACTCGCGGTCATTCTTTCCCTTATCGATACACTAAAACCCTTGCGAAAGCATTACTCTTATAAAAGATCAAAAGTTCTTGATCACTATTTCACCTTTAAGTACAACACTCAGACTCTCCGCTTCCAAAATGAACCCACTAGCTGCATGTAAATATTCATTTGAAATGAATCAAAGTTCATTGTTAATTAATCAATGTTCATTGTAAAAGAATTCAAAGATTATTACATATCAAAAATAAAACATAACAGATAATCTTTTACAGAAATAAAAGTACAATGTCAGCCATTAAAAATACTAGAAAAACAACATCAAAACAACAAATTATAAATTCAAAATATTATATAACGTCAAACTTACTTGATTTTATAGTATATCAACAATTGAAGGTCAATGATGATTGAGCTAGCAAATTTCTCGACAATAATAAGCCACTTCGTATTCTCATTAAATCACTCATCAACACTATTCTGTCTTATTTACACACTTTCAAAACTACATGAAGATTGTATGATCAAATATTACATGGCTTTTAAAAATTAAGCATAACACATATGCTTTACAAAATCAATATAAGATGTTCATGCATTAAAATCACTAGAACAAATTAACACACCAAAAATCAATCAAATATTCAAATAATTTAGAACATCAACTACTGTTTTAAAGTAGTACCAACATTTGAAGATTCAATAATAATGAGGTAGCAAATTATTCTGATCCTTGTTAGTAGCATCTTCAACTTCATTGAAGCAATCTACGATTTAATCACAACCTTCAAAATCAGCCATATAAATTATTTTCAAAACCTAAATTTGGTATTTTATAGAATTTGATTTTTTGGCTATAATTTGAAATATAATTGTGTGTAGTATGAAGAATCTTGTGCAAAATCTGTAATATTATCAAGTGTATGAATCTTGAAGGAGAAGAAAAAGAATTAAAAAAAAGTTTATGATACAGAGAGATGACGAGCGAAGAAGAGTGTGAATTGTTTTTGGAAAGTCAGAAATGTCAAAACGACATCGTACAGTAGCAGGACCATATAAAGCTGTGTGGTCCTGGGTCCATGGTAGACCAATTGGTGGGTGACTATTAGAATACTAAACCCTAAAGGCGATTCGTATACAACACAATACTATGGATTCAGGTACGCTTCCGCAAACAAGTTTTTACCAATTAATTTGTATGGAGATTGATCCTTGTTATAGGAAAATTATTTAATTGAGGGTTTAATCTCATCAAATATTCAAATAGTTGTTCCAAACTTGTTAGTTTGATGRTAGTGAACCTCTAATATTATTTATTTAGAGCACTCACTATAGTGAGAAAAAAATGCTCACAGGTGTCTCTCCTACTTTCTCTCTCCTTCCATCTAATTTTTCCTCAACCATTATCACTTCCTTTCACAACAATGATAAAAAAAAATGCTCACAACACTCTCTCTCCTACTTTTTTTTCCATACCGCATCATATTCCACATCATCTTATATTTTTTTTCTCACTCTTCTATATATATTAAAGATAATTAAGTTAATCATTACTTTGTAATTAAATTCGTAATTAATTAACAACTAAATAACAACTAATTAATAATAAACAAAAACAAGAACACAATTAATAATACTAAAACAAATAATTATTTTTATAATAAATTTCAGAAAACATAAAATTAGTTAAGGAGGAAAATTACCTTGCAATTGGAGGCAATTAAGAGCAAATTATTAATAAGATTTATAGATTTTTGTTAATTTTCAAAGTGTATGAAAATATAG
>SNQN01004713.1:17717-49586 GCA_008642245.1 Bassia scoparia | reverse complement strand
TCAGAACGCATGGACATACTCATCGTTCCATTAGTCATCACACCGAGTGTCATCAAGATCAAGAGCCAGAGGTTCGTTCCCACCGAAGTGGGGGTTATCACCGAAGCGGTGCTAACCAGAACGCGGGACTCAGGCTTCCGTCCCAAAGGACGGAGGGGAGGTTACAAGGACTTCCCCTAATTGACAAGAGTCCTTTCTCTGGTTCCATCTTGATGGCAACTCAATCTCAGAAAATCAAGTTTCCTTCCATCGATGCTTATGATGGAACCACCGACCCAGATGATCACTTAGCGATGTATAAACATATCATGCTGACCACCCAAGCTGACGACGCAATGTGGTGCAAATATTTCCCAGTTACCCTCAAGGGGCTAGCTCAAAGGTGGTTCAGCGGCCTTCCAACAGGTTCCATCCATAATTTCAATGAACTAGCTGTTCTCTTTACTCATCATTTCATGGCGCATCGCCAAGAGCAGAAAAGCAGCTTACATTTGGGGAGAATTCAACAACGACCCAATGAAAGCTTGAGAAGCTATGTTAAACGGTTCAACAATGAAACTCTTCAAATCCCTGATCTGCCAGACCGGGTGATCCTAGATAACTTCTATCGAGGATTGGATGAAGATAGCCCCTTCAAATTCCAAATGGTAAGGCAAAGGGTACAAGATTTGAATGAAATGATGAGGGAAGCTGAAGCATGGATTCATGCTGAAGAAGTTTGCGCCGTTAAGAAGGCCAAGGAGAAGGCAACCACTCCCTCCTCCAAACCTCAAAGCAACCAGGTCCAACGAAGTGGAGGACATGACAAGAAAAGGTCAGGCACCTGGAATATTGAGGAGGAGGGCACTTCTCAAAAAGGAACAACTAGAAAGAAGAAGAAGTTCAACTACACTCCCACCGTAGAATACACCAAAGATCTTTTCAATGTGTACAAGGAAGTTAGCAAAGATGTGCACATCGAGGATCCCCCATCAATCAAGACCGAGTTAGACACTCGGGACAAGTCAAAATATTGCCATTTCCACAAGGATGTTGGTCATGTCACTGGAGATTGCTTCACCTTACAACGAACCATGGATCGCTTAGCACATCAAGGGAAAGTGAAGAAGCATCTCATAAAACGGTTTCTGAAGAAGCCCTCATCTAAAGATGATGCCCCACACAACGAACATTCCGACTCTGAAATAGTTCATATGATCTCTGGGGGGTTTGCCGTTGGAGGATCCACTGTGGAGGGTCAAAAGGAGTATGCAAGCAAGTTGCCCCGGGTGATGGCTGTTGATAATGAGACCAACGCAAAAGAGGTATTTCCCGATGTTCTCATCTGTGAGAAGGATCGTGGGGAGGTAAGCACCCCCCATGATGATCCTCTCGTTGTTGAGATGAAGATCGCGGATAAGCGAGTCCGTCGTATCCTAATCGACACTGGGAGTTCATCGGATATCATTAGTTTTGAATGTCTTCAAAAGTTGAAGTACAATGATGATGATCTAGTCCCTTGCCATAATCCAGTCATTGGATTTGGTGGGGGTGTGATTCAACCAGTTGGGATAGTCACCCTTCCTCTCTGAATGGGAAAGGAAGACAAGTGCCGACACATGAAGGTTAAGTTTTTGGTGGTTCAGAACATGTCAGCATACAATGTGATTCTTGGGCGCCCAACCCTAAATGCATCAAAGTCAGTTGTGGTTACACATCTTATGTTGATGAAATTTGTGTGTAATGACGGCAAGATAGGGACCATCTATGGTGATCAGCAAGTCGCCAGAGAGTGTTACCTCACCACTGTCCGCCCACTTGTTGGGGGCAAAGAGAAGGTTCTGCCAGAGCCGTCAGAGAAGAGGGTTCAGAAAAAACGGAAGACAGGTGAAGTCTTAATGGTGCATGGACGACACCAAGAAGCCATGGAAATCCATGGGTTGTTTGCCTCTATCTCACGGCCTGAACCAGGGGGCCGCCAAGAAGATTTCGCCATTGACCCTACCATCCCAGAAAGAACCGTGAAAGTTAGTGAAGCTATGGGAGAGGAAATTGAGAAGGGACTCAAGGCTCTGCTAAGAGAATATAAGGGCGTTTTTGCCTTCTCCGTAGAAGAGATGCCAGGGTTGGATCCAAAGATCGCCCAACACAGCTTAGATGTTGACCCCACTATGAAGCCAATCAAGCAAAAAAAGAGGAATTTGGGGTCAGTGCGTAGCAAGGCCGCCGATGAGGAGGTGAAGAAGCTTCTGGATGCGGGTTTCATTTGTCCTTGTCAATATCCCGAGTGGGTTGCCAATGTAGTCTTGGTGCCAAAACCCAATGGAACGTGGAGAATGTGTGTGGACTACACTGATCTCAACAAAGCCTGCCCCAAAGATAGTTTTCCACTTCCTAAGATTGACAAGCTAGTAGATTCCACAGCAGGGCATGAAGCTATGAGCTTCGTTGACGCTTATTCAGGATTCCATCAAATCCCTCTGAAGGAGGAAGACCAGGACAAAACAGCCTTTGTCACGGACAATGGGTTGTATTGTTACAAGGTGATGCCATTTGGCCTCAGGAATGCCCCTGCAACCTTCCAAAGATGCGTAAACACCATCTTTGCTAAACAGCTTGGAAGGAACGTGGAAGCCTACATAGACGATATGATCATCAAAAGCAAGAAGAAGGAAGATCATGTTAGAGATCTAAGAGAGACCTTCGACACCCTCCGACACTTTGGTATGAAGTTAAACCCGAAAAAATGTGTGTTTGGAGTTACGTTAGGAAAATTTTTGAGTTTTCTGGTTGTTGAACGGGGCATAGAGGCAAATCTCGATAAGGTCAAGGAATTCCTAGATATGCAATCTCCGAGAAGCGTCAAGGAGGTACAAAAGCTAATGGGATGCTTGGCAGCGTTGGGAAGATTTCTATTAAAATCAGGGGATAAATGCCAATACTTCTTTCGAGCCATCAAGAAGAGTGTTAAGTTTGAATGGAGTGAGGAAGCCGAAGCGGCATTCCAGAAACTCAAAGACCATCTTCACTCCCTTCCACGTCTGGTAAGCCCCAAGGAAGGTGAGACATTATACATGTATCTGTCGGTATCTGAGCATGCAGTTTCAGCGGTGTTGGTAGCTGAAAGAGAAGGCACCCAGTTGCAAGTCTATTTTGTAAGCCATGTCTTGCAAGGAGCGGAAATGTGCTATGCTACGGTAGAGAAGTTTGGGTTGGCTCTCATGATGGCAAGTAAGAAACTTCGCCCCTACTTTGCAGCACATAAAATCGTGATCTATACCGACCAGCCCATCAAACAACCGTTGACTAAGTTAGAATCATCAGGAAGAATGCGGAAATGGGCCACTGCGTTGAATGGTTTCAATCTTGAGTTTGGACCCAGGAAAGCCATCAAAGGTCAGGCCTTGGCAGATTTCATTGTGGAGTTAACAAGACCACCTCCAGTCGAAACATCAAGCGATGTTTGGACGTTATTTGTTGATAGATCCTCCACCCAAAACGGGTGTGGGGCAGGGATCTTGTTTAAATCTCCCGAAGGAGATACGTATGAATATGCCATGAGGTTTAAGTTCCAGACGTCAAACAACGAGGCAGAATATGAAGCCTTAGTAGCTGGCATTCGAATGTGCAAAGCGGTTGGGCCACGAAAAATTGACGCCATGTCTTACACTCAATTGGTGGTTAGCCAGGTAAAAGGGGAATACGAGGAAAGAGATGAGAATACGATTCGCTACTTGGAAATGGTGAAGAAGGAAACAGAGGGTTTAGACCAATTCCACTTGATACAAGTTCCCCGGTCGGAAAATAATCAAGCCGATGCCTTATCCAAGTTGGCCAGCTCTGCAACAGGAGATTCCCCAAGGTCTGTCTTCTGGGAAGTGAAGGACCGAAGAAGTATAGACGAATTGCAGGAGGTTCACTTCATTGATCGAGGAAGCACTTGGATGGATGAAATCATAGAGTACAAGCTGACAGGTAGACTTCCTCTAGATCCACTAAGGGCAAAATATGTGAAGGCTCGGGACTCTTGGTTCGTTTATTTGAAGGGACAATTATACAAGAAGTCTTTCTCCCATCCCCTTCTCAAATGTATCACGCCTGAGAAAGGGGCAGAGGTTCTGGATGATATTCATCAAGGGCAATGCGGTTCTCATATTGGGGCACGGGCGTTAGCGGAAAAGACTCTCCGTACTGGGTATTACTGGCCATCATTACGGGGAGATGCCATGGAACTTGTCATGAAATGCTCCAAGTGTTAGATTCATGGAAACCTCCATCAGAAACCAGCAAACCTCTTGTCTCCGATTTTATCGCCCTTACCCTTTGCGAAATGGGGGGTAGACATATTGGGACCTTTCCCCCAAGCCCCTGGACAAAAGAAATTTCTGATTGTGGCAGTGGACTATTTCACCAAATGGGTGGAAGCAGAGCAAATGAGGAACATAAAAGTCTCAGATGTGAAAGGTTTCCTCTGGAAGAATATCATCACAAGATTTGGATTGCCGCAGTCCATAGTGTTTGATAACGGCCCACAATTTGACTCCAATATTCTCACCAACTGTTTATCAAACCAGGGCATAAGTGCACATTTTGCGTCTGTAGTTGTAGCCCTGCCAGCATGGGCGCATCCAGTAGTACGAATTCCCTTTTCGAATCACACTAAATTAATTGCAACGAATAAATGCAAGAAGTTAGAATCACGCAAGCGCGCCTATATGATGACCTAATGCGGTATTCAGTTACTAGCTAGAGATCTCTTTTAATCACAACACTGATTCTGAACCTGAGTCAAAACACGCTTTGAACACACATAACGGATGACTGTCGAGGAAAAGACGATGGTGGCAAAAGAAGAAAAGACAGAAAGGAAAGCTCAGCTTAGTAGCACTTAGATATAGGAAATGTGGCGATGAAGGAAAAAGTGCATCGAAGAACTTCACAAGCTTCAAATGCAGAGCACATTCACTAAAATGTGCAAATCAATCTCTCATATCATATATTACAAAGTTTCAGGCTAGTCATCTAGCATGAAAATAGAGACAAGAGGTACAGAAGTATCTGACTGCATAACTTCTGATTTGCGTGGAGCTCATTAATAAGACAAATGACTAAGGGGCCTTGGCAACAGTCAACACTAACAGCCTCACATTACAATCCATCAAAGCTCTCAGAACAAAATTTTACAAAGCTCAGGATGATCAGGATTGTCAAATATAAACGCAGGCAATCGGTGGTCAACAAACTGAGATGTGGTGAGTAAGGATATAGTCGGGGGACTCGTAGGTAGCCTCGCTTGCGTGTGAGTTTGTGTTTCTGATCGGAAAATGGGTCATGGTGTCCGATCAGCATTAACATTAGCCTAATAGTATATGAGGGAGGCACGTCTTAACTTGCAGTAGACATTTGTGGTGACTTTGCTAAGAAATTCGATATGGACCGTATGGTTTGGAGTGCTCGTGACGGGACCGCTTTATGCTCAAGTCAATTGAGAACTCAGCGAGACTCGCCAATGTAACTATGCTATAGATCATAACTCATTAGCACAACCTTCTGGAACCGATAATGCGTCTAGTTGAAAAAGTCTATTGAATGTCTTGAGTCACTAAAGTGACCACTTGTGTGTATATTCTACGCAGAAATTAGCCATAGCCTAAGGTTCGGTTCGTGTGGGTCAAATTTTTAAGAAGTTGATTGCAATTGTAGCTAAGACTCTCTAAGAAGTATAAGCCTATCAATGATTCATATATAGAGGTTGCTGTTGAACATCTTCTTGTTGGTGAAGCTGTGCGTCAAATCATTCACACATCTCATCCATCTCTCTTTCATAGATGAGTCTAAGCCTAAAACGCGTAAGCCACAGTTGGGGTGTCAAAAGGATCTCTAAGATTGGGAGAGATCTGTTCAAAATACGACAACGGTTGTCTCCTTAAATTTCCATGTTGGGGGGCTTTCTGGACATCCTAAGTGCTCTACTAATTTACGTGGTTGTAGAAGATATTAGTCTTGTTGGCAGTATAAAGTATGGGACATCCTAGAAAAATTATTTATTGGACTCCATGATAATGATCTCGATCATAATCACTGTGGTAGCATGCCAATGTTTTAAAGGTTATATCATATATGGTAATCTCATCATATATTAGTACGGTTTTCATAGTAAAGTTTCGATCTTCGCTTAAGCAAGATGATCCTTCATTGACAGAAATGGTTTGGCAAAGTGTAATCTTTAAAAATGTGAATAGATTATTAGAAGACTTCTGCGAGTAATGCGGGTAACTATTGTTCAATGTCTATGAAGCTGAGACGTTAGACTTAGAACTCTTATAGACAATTTGACGAGAGTCTTAGCATGCTAACTCATGTCGAGTACGTTAGTAGGGTGTAATTTAGACACTTAGAGAGCGCAGGCGAAGATGACTCTTCAAAACTTGCAAGTGGTCTATGAATCAGACGCAGATTAGTTGACTTAAATCTTCTGTCAATGATGATCTGAGTACACGAGCATGATTTTGAATGCTTGCTTTAGGGTGCACTGGCTGTTTTTTACGATACATAAATTCATGATATAGGGAAACGCAGACACATACGAGACTGCAGAACTGCTTGCAAAGGATAACAGTAGAGGCTGCATTCAATACATGTCTAGAACCTGATCTAGAAGGAAACGACACTGTCATCTCTAAATAATCCGATATAGGTAATAAGAGTGGACAAGTACAAGTTCAGATATAGTATTGGTCTATTAACACCAGACCTTAGTGCAAAGCCACTTTCAAAGACTTCTCAACATTAGTCTTAAAAAGATTCTAAAGAGCTAAATCGAAACTTCTCTTTTCTGAATCTACATATGACTTTATAAACTTCGAGATGTCTATCGAGAAAGTACCTACGAACAAACATCTTTTCAGAAATTCAAAGGATCTCTCAACATGGTTCGTGAACGCAGAAGCGCTTACGAAGGAAGAACTTCAAATGCCACTAGTATCAGTTATCAACATCTGTTACGAAACAGACTTTCTAGAGCTACAGCGCCCTTGCGTAAAGTTAGATAGAACTCTTATCAAAAATAGTAGGTGACTCTGCCCGTGCTATGTAAATTTATCAAGCGTCACCAAGTTATAAGCATGGTACACATCATTGCATTTGAAATTTGCTATGACACATACACTAACAGAAGGCAGACTATGTAGTCACAAGGGTAGTCCTTAAATCCAGAATTCGTTGGCTAGCCTCATTTTCAAGAGTGAATTGCTTATATTCTTTGGAAAAGCACTTGGAGGCAGATTGGTTGTGAACGTCGGTGCGTTTAGCCTGTGAGCATTTCCAGTCAGCGAAGGGGGAATGACCAGTCAAGGACTCGTGCATATTGTAATTATGTACAACAAACTAACATAGGAGTTCACGAAAAAGACTTACAAACAGGCGGCAAAATAGGGAAAGGATTGCGACGGCTACAGGTAAAACTACAGTTGTGGTGGAAGTTGTGAGCTAGGCTATTAAAGAGAAAAAGCAGACATGGCGAAAAGGATGGCGAAGAAAACGTATAGGTGCAGAGACAGACTTGTATTTGAAGTTCGACTATGTCGCAAATGCTAACGTGATATTACCGATAGAATGCGCACTTTGAGCTCATTCGCTATTGAACGAGTATCTATGGTAAATACATATCTATAGTATTCTTCTAGGTTATTGAAATTCAAGATGTGATGTTCAAAGAGTTTTCAAAGAGATATATATCAACTCAATTATCTCACAAGTCAGAATAGTTACACTAATAGGACTATTCGAGTGTATCATATCTTGAGTTGGAGCACTTATGTCTGATTAAGAGCAAAAGTACGCGGTAAGGCTGGACGAAATTTTTGACTGATTCCGCAGCAGGCTATTTCTCATCGTCATCTTCAATGATAAATGAAATTTGGTGTGAGCTTTTCAGGGCGAGGCGAAGGTGCATTTTGTCGAAGGGGACCTCTTCGACGTAGTTTCAGCCCTCTTCGGAGAATGATAAGGGTAATATCTTGATATGGATTCATGTACTCCCAAGATTCGGGTGAGTTTTAGAATTATTTTTTCTAGTTTTTCTATTGTTGTCAATGTACATTTCTGTTCAATGTTTAAATATGTATAAGACGCATAGCTGTAACATAATGAATAATTAGAAAATACTCCGGAACATAAACGTGGAACCCTTCTTGTACTCATTTTCTAGACTGTGCTTCTGTTTGTTGAGAGACAAAGTGTGTATTAGCGGTGCAAGTCGATTGATTATGGGGAGAATAAGGAACTACACATGAGAGGGTTATAATTTTAAAAAATCACTCTTCGGAAGATAATAGAGAAAATATATAACGAAAATAAGGCATTGTGTCGTACTGAATAGCAGGTATGTGATCTGAGTCATATTATTCTCGCTTGCGGAAGCTAGTTCATAGATTAGTATTTGGAGCGCTTTTATACAGGTCACGTTCATTCATATCTTGCTCAGGTGTGTAGATACTGTTTTTCATTTCTGTACGCACGTAAACTAGTATCGATCAAACCTTGCATACCGGACTTGTCTTGCCGCGTCCTGAGAGACACTATCTTCGCTCTGTGAGAAGTGAAGAAAGCGTATAGTAAGGACTTGGGCGCTTGATTTGAAGCGTTTGAGATAACTTCATCTCCATCCTTGAGAGTATATACGCTTCTTGAATAGACCGTCATGAGTTCTGAGGGAGTAAATCTATATCGGCTGAGTTCCGCAGTTGTATGGGTTTTTGTTGACTCAACGCATCCAGTTTCGCTACTCTGGGAGTTTCTAAGATGGGACTGGATCGTGCCTATATATGTTACTCTGTTGTGTGGACTCCATTGTGTTGCTTGGGCTTTCTTGAGTAATCGGGACGCAGAATCTTGAACTTTCGCCTCTCGACGGTAGTGAGAATGGTGTTCGCCAGTCCGTTATCGACTACTTACCAGATACGGCTGACTGGAAGCGATACGATATACAACTCGGAATGTTCAGAACTTAGATTGATTGGACGCAATGAATAAGACGGAAGCATAAGAATTCCGAAGAAAACGTCATATTTATAACTTACTAGTCTTTTCTGAAGATAAATCTTACTCCACTGCACAACATACATATACATTGACTCAGGAATCCACAATCTACGTGATGTTGATTTTCAAGATGCCGAGTCCGATGCTTCTTTCGATACTTCGATTAACAAGCGAAATAAGGTATGAAATCTGAGATTACTCACCAAAACCTTTTTTTTCATCTCTTTTTGATTGGAGTAACTTCTTTTACTTATATTTGATTTACATTTTAATGTTCATGAGATTTTTATTTCAATTAAAACGATGTTTTTGAAGGAGCTGGGAAGTTTTGGCGAAGCAATCTTCTGTAGATCGATTTATCGCTCATATATGCTATGACTTCTTTTCTTTAGCAGTTTCGTGTAACTTGTTCTCTCAGTTGGTTTTTGTGTTCTTTTATTCTCTCGTGCATCATAACAACACTTGTTTATGGGGCATATAGTTTTTGGGTCACGATTAGAAATATATTATTAACTTGGAAACGCTGTGATTATGTTTCATTATGTCGTCAATACTAACTTAGCTTTGTTGTCTCAATTCATTCAATCGAAGGGTGATTGTGTTGAGTTCTTTACTTCGCCTGACTCTATGGATTGTTGTTTGCAAGTGACAAGGTGAGGAGGACACATAAGCTAGTTGGAACTATGGCAAATGGAGTGGGGTATGATTCACAATGAGCAGGACTTGTTTATGCTTAGTTCTATTGCTCACTACGTTATGTATTTATTCTATATCACATCTTGGAAGTAAGTTCTTATATCGTTTTAGATAGCTCAAGATACCATATTCGGAATTGGTCGGGATGCGTATACATTAGAGAGAGATCAAGAGGTTGTTAATCAATCAGTCTGACGGAGACGCGGGACTATTTTACTATAAGCGATCGCCTTGATTAATCATCTCGACTAATCTAACTGATATGATGCTCAGACTTCTTGTCCAAGATCAGCAGACGAGGTTATAGTGTGTTCTACTTACATAACTGTATTAGAATACACATTACGCTTAAGGGATATTATAGATTTTAAAGAATAGTGCGGGCGCGGGTATTATCATAAGATCGAGGAACTTCCTCTCGGAAATTTGGCGTCCTAATTGTTTGATTGAAGATAGCATAAATTTTATAGGTTGTCACTCGTTATGTCAGAGATATGTACTGAAAGCGGTATAACAATGAGACTCTGGAGGGGGAGATACAGAAAGGAGCTCTGGTGTTCGATGGAGTCCAGGATTCAGAAGCGAAGAAGCCTTCCCTCTTCGCACAGAGTGAGAGAAGTACTAAGTCTCTAGGCCGCGTAACATTGCGGGGTGCGTAGGAATCTGCGGCTATACTCAGGTATAGTGGTTCTACTGCAGAATCATGGTCCTTAACGATCGCCGGACGAGCTTGGGTTAGTCGTTAGGAGTTTTTCGCAGGAGTATGCTTTCTTGTTGGGACCGGGTTTCGTCGCTTGATCTATTTTAGTATTAGACCTGTGGGAGGCTTGCGGTGAAGTAGTTATCTTGAGAACAACACAAATAGATCATCATACGGCATAGCGTTGTTAGTTCTATCAACAAGAGACAAATACTTCGCCACACGTCTATGTCAAAATAGTGGTATGTTGCGAAAATCAATCCCTATTAGTAAAGTCAAGAGGAAGGTTGCGCAAAGTGAATCAGTAATTTACAGTTTGTGCGATCCTGCAATTCGACAACACACCAAGATTCACATGCGGATTCATGGCTCAACTCATGACACTTTCAGAAGAACTGGGCTCCTAGTCGTTCCTGAGACTCTCGTACGAGAGCAGAAGGAAGTCGAAGAGATAGGCTGCACGTTGTAAACTATCGAAGATACACTCATATCTATTTTATTCGGTTGGTATTACTCAACTAACTGAGGGACTTTGCGAATAACACTCAGTGTATACCCATCTGCATTTTCTCTTTCGTGTGAGATAAATGGATACATCAAAGGAGATTGTGAAACAAGACAGAGCAAGAACTGTCGTACTTGAGTGTATTCGCAGATACTGTCGGTAATCAACTAACGTGATGGGGACTTGCGAAGTAACTCCAGTGTATCTTGACAATATCTCCCCGATCAGAAATATAATAAAGATGCTGCAGGAACATCTATATTACGGTAAGTACCTGAGGTGTCCCTAGCTTTGAGTATAATTCAGCCTAGATCTGAGGTGACTTCTTTTTGGCGGCTCGGCATATTGTGAGGCTTCTGTAGGGTGATAAGGGCTGATATCAGCGTGGGTGGCGTAGTTTGTAGTCAGTGCGCGAGAGACTCATTAGCGCATTAGTAAGTGAGAACAGCGGTGGGTCAAGCAAAATCACGGCTGGAGTAGAATTTAATATGTTATAGTCGAAGTGATGTTTCGCTCTTAGGTTTGGATAACTCCGAGTTATTAATGTAGGTAATATAACGTTAGATAGTGTTATCATGAGGTAGACAATATCAATATAGTATACCATGTCTGATATGTAGTTATTGTTCAACTTATAAGGATTTTTAGTCAACGAATTAACTAGGAATATTAGTGTGGAGTTGGTTTGTCATTTAATAGTGATATAGAAGGTATATTCGGAAAGATGATAATAACGAGATGAACAGATAGAATGTGATGGGCTCTGGTGATAGATGTACGTTCGCAAGTTCTCAATGAAAGTATACTGAAAATTTGACTAGACACGTGTTGAGATTAATTTGAAATGAAAATATACAGCATGGTTAATGTGTTATATTTTTCTCTTATTAAGGTGAGTTAGTGATATAATGTTATACATGTTCTAGCAGCTTATGTGCGGATGTTCACGTTTCAGTTTTTTTGTTTCATAGACTGTGTACCGTTTATTGTATTTGCGATAGTAGGACAATTCTAGTTATAAATATTTAATAGTCTAAGCCTCTGCGAAGACAAAGAAAGTACAATAGGGGAAATAATGCGGATGTCAATTATGTAGTTTTCTAATCACATTATATAACGATAGCGAAGCTCACATTCATATTCTGTGACTAGAGATGGCGATGACTATGAAAGTTTGTAGGGTTCATAAGTACTAAATTGTGAAATGTTCTTAATAGATACTACCAAAATATAGGTTGACTTGAGATTCTAAGGGAATAGTATACCAGATAATGTGAGGAATATAAAATATATTGGGTTTTGATACACACAATGATCGAACACAAAGTATGATATCTTGGAGTAGTTGCTTCGAGGTGAAGTACTTCATTTGTCTCTCGTTTAAACTCTTAAAGGTTGAGAGAGATTATTTACTCAAATCGATAGATGTCTATCCCGAAAACATATACGCGGTGAATATGCTTTGATAGTATTTCATAACAATCGCCATGAGTGATTAAAATTTATGTGTGCAAACTTAAAAACTGAAGAGTGAAGTAGAGTTAAGTAAGCGATACTTTGTGACAAAGAAGACTGAATAAAATCTATAATTAGGTGCTTGTCGAACAGGACTGATCATGAATTGTTATGTCGAGGTTTATTAAGGTGAATAAAACAAAAGAGCAACAAAATGACATTGGAAAGTTTCCAATATATTTATTTTTACTTTAAAGTGTGATGCAACTCGAAATATAACGAACGTGTAATGGGGTATAGATAAATTAACTATCTTGAGAGTTTATCAGTTGGACGAAGTTACTTGTATGAGATATGAATATTTCTACATGGAGTTGGGTTTGTACGTTCAATTGGTCGGATTAAAGAGTGACTTGACTCATAGGTATTTAATATTGTGGTGGGATAATAACATCTGATGAAAATGAGACCTGTGGTTTATCCTTGGTCCAGAAAAATATGCTATTAATAAAAATTTTTGGTAATAGGTGGATTATCGAATAGGGTATAGGGATTCGAGATTGTATGTCGTTCTGATTGACTAAACGTTTTTAGAGGGATTATTTTGTTAAGGCTTTGAAATTGCATTGATATTATTGTAATCATATTAGGTAAAACTAAAGTTTGATTGTTGAACAATTGAGGAAATGAGGTGTATCATCTTGACAGTTATTTTATTCGGAAGTTATCATTCTCTCTGCTAGTATAATATAAATCTTAATTCTTCTCTGGAGGATTCTTTTGAATTCAGGAGTTTTGGGTGGAGTTTTATGTAATAGAGAGAGGATATAACTTTCTGGAGAACAGAACTAAGGTTAATAAAAGGTTCTTGATAGATTATAACATTTCACTGATTTACAATAAAAGAAGTTTACATCTTGTAGTAGATAGATGCAATCCAGGTCAGGTTTTGGTGGATGGGATAATTGAGTTATCTTCGATATTAGTGTCCAGTGCGGAGGATCGAACAGTAGCGCTTTCGCCCTTGGCTTATAGTCACAGAATCTAGTGTAGATGCACGTAGATCTAATCAGGGTTGGCATAATCACAGGCAAGGGATATATTGTTTTCCACGCTTGGCAAATTAATATAATGAACCATCTTTGCTGCATTCATATTACACATATTGTTTGGGATTGGATATGTAATTGTTCAGTGTTAGGTTGTATTAGCTAATAGAAAGAATATTATTTTGCGGGCTTGAAATGTTTAGATCACCCAACTTACTGGGTCTAATACAACAGAATCTAGGATCCGATATGCTTGAGCATCTGGGTCTGCTTCGATGTCACCTTAATCTATCTTGATGTTCTAATTGTTTGAGCTTTAGACGACGAAGAGAAGTCCATCGTTTATTATTTGTAAAAAAAATGTTAATAGAATACTAGATTTAGAGCTATTTAAAGAAAATTATACTTGAGTCAGACGAATCGAGCTGAAGACGAAGAATCAAGACTAAGCTCGAAAGCAAAATTAAAGCTTGGACTGACGACAGATCAATCCATGATGCTGCGAACAATAAGTCACTAACTCTCCATCTAAGAAAGATTGTCTGCTTGAGCCGAAAAGAGCTAGAAATGATTTATAGAGACAAGCTTAAAACGGAATTTCATAGAGATGCATGAGAGATAGAGGTAATTTCATTAGAATAAATTTTTGAACAAACTTCTTGCTCTCTCTCTATCTCATCACACTATGTATATATGGCATATACTCGCTGTTCAGCGGTTGGAGGTTTTTGGAATTTTTCGATAAGATATTTTTCTCGTATATTTCTCAGTAGGTGCTTCATGGTCTGCTCGGATAACTCAATCAATAAGCAACTGGAAAGCCAAGTGGCATTGGGGATTCTCTCGATTGGCTTAGCACAGATTTCGAAGTCCTTTAGTGATTCTTAGGGCATCTTAGGATCGTGATTGCTGATATTCTCGGATGCATTACCACAAAATTGGCGGATTTATCATTTTGGCTAGAGCGTTCTCAAATATGATAAGTGATGATTCTAAAGGTCTTTTTTAGGTGGATGAAGATATTGAGATGAAAGATAAATGTAGCTCCAGTACCTGGCACCAAAGTCAGATGCTCAAGATGGAAGCACTCAAAGGTACAAAGAGTATACTGAGAGATTGTGAGAATATCACAATATATTCTTTGAAAAAAGGCTAAGTTGTCAGGGACTCGAATAGGAGGGCTCAAATTTCGAGGAAATCCATTGAAGAAAATGGACACAAAAATCGATGAATTCAAGCCCGCGTGCCAGACATTTTGATCAATAAAATTGTAATTCTAGACACACCTCCTAATAACAAGCGTATTTGAGACTTTGCAGTTTGGCTAATGATGATTGTAGGCTATTGCTCGTTGAGCCCGTGTCGTATTTTGGTGGTTGAGGCGGATAATTGGCGACTCGCGCTGCAGTGATTTCGTTAAAGACACTCGTGTCAGCAGAGAGGCCGGAGTGAGTGTTAGGTTACGCTAACTCTTTTCATAGTATCTCGTTATCTTCATTAACGGTTTATGAGTTCAGGTCAATCGGTCGCCTTCACCGTATAGAGGAGCAAGGTTAGTCAGAAAACCAGGTAACGCATGGCACAGGATGGTGGAAAGTGTACACAATTATCGAGCCCACAAAGGTAAGAGCAAAAGCTATAAATACCCCTTGGGAGGGCTCATTTTCCACAAATTTTTCATACTTTTGAGAGCATTGAATTCATACTATGCAAGTATAGGAGCTTATCGTCTCTTATCACTTTCTTTAAATAGCTGTAGGATATTATGTTGCCTCCTCCGTTACTTCTTTAGGCATGGAGGGAATATCCAAAAACGGAATTATTCTCTCTTCTGCAGGTGCTAAGGCGTATCAAGAGAGTGCCCGTGAAGTGCAGCCATTAGATTCGCGAGGTTCAAGACTCTGTTAAGATAGCGTATTCTTGAGGTAGGTATAGAAGGGAAGCTTCCTCCATCTCTTCAACCTAGCTGGTGGGTACGCTCCAAGGGGAGGAAATGAATAATTTCTTGTACGACTGATCTTTAATTATAACGCGTCTGTATAAGTGGGCTGGACAGGTAGCATAATATATATGTATCGAAGAATGATAAAGCGTTATGAGATATAGCTTGACGTTCAATAGTAATAGTTACCTTTCTATAAAATTCAATTACAATTAAGATAAATTAATTAGTATTAGGTATATATAAATTAGCATAAATGATTATATTTTATGCTATAATTTTGTTTAGTATTAATATTCCATACTATGTGCTATAAGTCATATTTTTACAATAATTATTAGAATACTTTTTACAGCAAATACATGGCTGAATAGTCACTAGCTTTTATACTAATAATCGTATTTTTACTAACTATCTTTTATATTTTTTCGAACAACAATCTCTTGTAATATTGTGATATAATCCTTCGGATGCTCTCGCCATGTGTCAAGGAAGCGAAGTGTGATCTAGACGTACGCTATCGGACATTCAACTGAAACAGATGGGGCGTAAAAACTGAGCTTAGAAGTAGATTAGACGAACACAACCGTGAATGGTGACAAGTGTCACACCATTAAGATCCAGTGGACACACGAAGATGCTATAAATACCCGGCATGAAGAACGTCAGTTTAATCACATTTTTCTATTATTCATTGAAGAAGATATTTACGTACAATAAGGCTACAAAGATTTAATGACTGATAGCTGTGTCTTCTTCAGACTTCTGTGATAGGCATTCAATTGATTTATTACTTTCCTCCTTCTTTACTTAGTTAGGCATAGGAGGGGATATTCGACAAAGGATTATTTCTCGCTTCATAGTACATGTGGTATAGGTGGCTTTTCAGGAGGCTCACGCTCCATAAGGCTAAAGGATAGCTGGCGAGAGACTCTGGCTCTCAGTAGCCACGACATCTCGGAGTCGCTAATAAACCAAGGTCAGTTCGGAGTAGCGTTGACTACGCTAGAGGCTAATTCGTAGTCATGATCCCTGAACCAGGTGTGATTGAAGAAGAGGGGAGTAGGAGTGGTGAGGTGCGTCACAAGTGAGAGCTTGTTAGCTGAGATACAGGAAAGTAAAATTGAGCTACAAATTAGGCTTTATTTGTTATCTTGAATTTAGTAGTTTCTAGATATAAGCAAGAATCGAAAACTTTGAATTATCTATTTTTAGAAAAATCGATTTATTGAAATCCTTTTTCTTTTTTTTTAAGTGTAGAAATTAGATCGAAGTATGAGTAAATAGAAAAATTAAGAGTTTTCGTTTCACCTTGTGGCACATTCGGATGTATTTGCGATTAGTTGCATGTTAAATTTGTTTCAAGTTAGTATTTGCAGTAAAAAAACAAATCATTTCAATTTTTCGTATGATAAATCAAATTCAAAAATTTTTGTACACGTTTTTGTTCATGGTTTTTCGTGCAGCGACTTGTAATATTTAGTTAACGGCTCCAAAATAAAGAAGATGTATTTTCCAAAAGAAGATATTGTTTTGTTTTTCTTTTGATCTAGAAAGAAGTATTGTTGAAAAAAAAGAAATCAAATAAAGAATGAGGAACTGAAGATAGAATTCTGTAAGACGTGCATCTGTAAAAGACAAAGGTTAGGTGCAGTAGAGCCAGAAGAAACAATCCAACATTTGATAGTTATATATATCACGGAACAAGAAAGGCAGAGAAATTGAAAACGTCAACAATTCACAATAACATCAATAATACCAATCAAAATCAAAATATATCTCTGAAGAAGTATAACTAAATCTATCCCAAAGATTTTCAAAAAATGGAGAAGAAGCAGGTGAGATTTGGAAACATTGAATTGTGTACTCTAGTATTCGGAGGGCGAGGTATGGGTTTGACTCATGTTACGAGTGTTTGTGTGAAGGGTTCTTTGTGAGCGATCGGCTCGGAGTCGCTTATGGGTTCGTCTGAGTGGCAGGAATGATTGGGCGGCGGGTAGTGCGGCGGCGCGAGCGTTGAGTAGTGATTTTTCGATGATGATTCCGATGCGGATACGATTGCGTGCTATTCTGATCGTTGGTCAATGGATCGGTGATTCAGGGTACTCGTTGACTTTAGATGCCCAAAAAGTAATGTTTTGAGTGTGCAAAATGAGTGTTATTTGTTTCTTGTATTATAATTTGTTGTATGTATATGTATACTTATACGATCTAGATAGTTTTCGGCATATTGTGTTGTGATGATTTATATGATTCGCTTAATTTTTAACTTTCATTGTTTTATGTTTAGAATTCAAAATGAGATTGCTTTGAAGGATTTTGTGATAGAGTGTTGTATTGTTTGCTTTATTAGAGATTCTTCAACTATAGTTTGTGAGAGCTTGCAGTTAGTTTAGCTCTAATTGGCATGTATTGGTTCTTCAGGTTTTGGATTGAGCAGTTGAGCACGAAGGGTAGATGGTGACATTGAGCATTTGTTGTTTGAACGATTTAAGGATATTGTTAAGTGTGCAATACTAGACGCTAAATATATTTCTGGGTAATAGTATTAATTTTGATGCACTCAAATTCAACGTTAATTGATTTGTAATTATGTTTAGTTTTTCATTTAGTTTTGTCGTAATTTAATATTTGTACTTGGGGGCAGGCCTGATGTTGTCTGAATACCAAGTGTTGAAGAAGAGGTCTAAGATGAACATTAATAGGTGTGTCATGTACGATGAACATTGCCTTAAAGGCAATCCCAGAACGGGGTCCATCATATCAGTCCTCATGGCTAATGTTATGCTGGATCCAAGTTCGACTCATCCCACCTTTTCCTGTTTGTGGTTTTATTTGTAGCTAAGCTTATTATATTACCTTTTATATAATTTTGTTGTTGTTAATACTTGTTTGCTATATTTCATAATGGCGGTGATTCGAGGTAATAATCTTGGTGTAATTATCTGGGTTAAACGATTACGAATGTTAAATATTCTTGTGCTGTTTATGGCTTTTTGAGTCTTAGCTTGATGTGTTGATTGCAAAGAGACTTTATTCGAGATAGCTCATTGCTATGGATGCATATGGTTAGCAGGTCCTATTACTGAGGGTGTGACAACTTGTGATGAGGAGGGTGAGTATTATACTAATTGTTTGTGTATCTCTGAGTCTTGATTTCTGATAGGATTATAAATTAACCTATGGTGATGTATTGAGTTGGTAGGTCTGTGAGTAGACCAGTGGGTGCTGGGGTAGTCACGTGTAGTAAAGTGTTATTTCTAGATTTTATTCATTACATACTCGAGAGGTTCTATCTATTTTGTAAAAATCATACTACTTACAGTATTGTTATAGTCTTTAGGAAGATATGTCGCTATTCACTCGTTATGGTAGTTTATAATCATATGTCTTATAGATAATTTACAATAAAACCAGACAATTGCTATTCTTGTCGTCACTAATTGTGTTGTGCTCAACTAGAATTGCAACTATGATATGTGGTGTATAATATGTTTGGTTGACGTTTATCTGCTATAGTATTTGATAGGTGCATTGTTATAAAACTGCACAGTATTTTGTCTTGTATCGCTATATTGGAATTACCAAGTGGCGCTATAACTAACAAATTTACTTAATAAAGCTCATGGTGTATTATTGGTTGTATCATAGTCTTCTAGCCCTCTTTTGCTTACATTTAAACTTGGTCTATGAAAGTAATATGTTTAATTTTACCCTTTGTCCCTGGGAGCTTTGTTTTATATAGATGCGTATGAAACAACTTTCTGACCAATAGTCTAAATTTTGATTAATATATTGTGTAGGGATATTGATAATACAGGGTTGCTTGCATTCTATTGTATAAATGTGTCCTGTTGCTTTACAATGTCTTGAAAGCACCCAACCTCTGTAATCATAACTGTAGTAGCTTTGTCCATTATATCATGTTGTGTGCAAGGGGGAGTGGTCTGTATCGCTCGCTTATTGTTGAAGAGGAAGTCTTCTTATAAATGTAAATAGAATTAAGAATGATTCACTTAATGTCTTGAAATCGATTTATGGTTTTTACTAAGCTATGTTGTATTTATATTTCTTAAACTAATTGTGAACTTACAAGCATGATTGTGTCATAACTCAGATAATAAGTGTGTATTTTCCAGTACTCTTAGGTCCTTGTTCTGGGTTTGTAAGTTATTGATGAATTACGCATTTTTCGGGTCTTAAGTATGATATTTCATATTAATTCCATATAAGTTTTGGTCACTTTACCAATATCAGTTTATTCTGGGCTTGTTTGGGAATATTGTGCATCTTCACAATAGTTCAGATGTTTGTGTTGCTATATGCTTGAGTGTATGCCGTTAGCAGTTAGACGATATTCAAGACTGTACGAAATCTCGATAGGTCGACTATGACTGAAGGATCTGGAGACAAAGAGAATAGGTTGTATAAGCGGGAATTTCGACTCTTTGAAAGTAAAAAAATTGGTGACGCTTAGCTGCTTCTGTATCCGGCTCATGTCTAAGTCAGCGTGTTCCCTAAAAGATATTAGATGTTTTTGGTTCCCTTTTTTAAAATGTTAAATTATGTTTCTGCATCTATTTTCTAATATATGGAAGCCTGTATTTATGTAAATTGAGTGTGGAGTCTGTGTAGTTTAGATAGTCTCTTTCTGGTATCTTTCAGAATGGCGGTGAGTTAATTTGTGTCGTATTATCCTGTTCAATCAACTTGTGATTGAACACATTCAATTGCCTTGTTTTCTATTAGTACATGCTGCTACAGTTCCTATGTCGTTTATGCAGTAGTTAAGTGCGTGGAGCAATAATTGTTTTTCACAAATCGGGGAGATGAATTCAATAACATAGTTTTTCCCATCATTAATGTGGTTGCCTCCGGTGGTATCTATTGATCATGGTTGGGTGCTATGATGTTAGGGCTTGGAGGTCACTTCATGGATATGCGAAAGTACGAGGTATTTGTCTTGAACTCTTATGTATAGTATGATATCTTGATATATGCTCTGTTTTCTCTATTCTGATATGCTTCTATGGGATAAGTATGCAAAGTAAATATCTTTCTTATATGTTATGGAATAGTTGTGAGATATAAATAACGTAAACTTTATTATTTTGGTAACAGATCATTTGAGATTCAATATAAATATAGTGGTGTGTTCCATTTTTTTTATTTTCTATATATCAAAGTAGTGGATTGTAGTTAGTATGAATTACGTGTAGCTGAATGATTACATATTAGTTGATGTATTATCTGTGTTCGATAATCCAGACTCTAAAGGGGGATGATTGCTGCTTGTTCAACCGTTGGTAATTGTGTGAAATGACTTTCGTTTTCTCGTTTTCTATATGTATATCTTTGTTCTTTTTATTTTCGGTGTCTTTCCTTGTGTTCTTGCATTGCTCTCTATCGTCTTAAAGGCGTCCGATTCTTGCATGTCACTTCACTTTGTCCCATTATAATGGGTGCTGCGCTTCTTTGCTAATCTCTGGACATACATAACTTTGGCAATAGAAAGGAAACTAGTGCAAAAAATAAGCTCCTTGTTATCATATACCAAATACTGACCTGAGTCCATTCTTGTTTCCCTCCTTTGACGTAATGTATCCCCACTGTCCCTCGTACTTGAGGCCTCTCTTTCGAATGCAACCATCATTTCGCAAAACAACAGTTACTTAAATCTCGCACCATAGTGCATGGGGCTGCTACACTCGTTTCGGGGATTGCGAACTTTATGAACAGCAGCGTGCAACTTCTGGTTGGGCGTGCTAGAGAATGTTTGATGCAGTTGTTGTTTCACAGTGCAATAGCAGAGATATGTCTTTCACGAGTGAGTAAAACGCTTCGAGGGGGTGGGGCGTATGCGGATCAAGGTCTCTTCTTACTTTGATTTAATGTTAATTCTTGTTGGATGGAATTACTGGCACAAAATATAGGAGGGACTGATATTCAGAATGTGATATGTGAAATCTTTTATTTGGGTTTCTTATTAACTATTTTATATATTTGCAGCCTTGTGTATAACAGAGTAATACAATCTTTCTTTTCTGGGTTTAAAGATATATCTGAGCATCAAAAATTGTGGTGGGGAAGTGGTGGATGGATTGTGGTTGAAATTTGTGTCATATCGATATAGGATGGACATGACTCTAGATCATAGATGAGGAGGAAGAAGTCTGATGCTAGAAAAATGAGTAGCGGAGATGAAAGAAGTAAAGAAATGTTGTAGTAAGATGAGGGAATAAGGTATTGAATACGCAAACCTCTGGCCTAACAGTAGCCTAGATACAAGTAGAGGAAGGTGAGAAGGCATAGGAGTGGATAACATCTTGATGGGTAAACATAAGAAAAGATAATAGAGGACAGGTGGGGCAACCACTATTTGACACCTCTGTTAATAATTATAGGCTCTAATCGTCTACTCGTAAGTATTTGATTCACTAAAGTCGATTTTCAAACATTTTATTAAGTGTTATATTAAGTAAATTATACTAGTTAAGAGGTATATTATTATGCGTTCATATAATCTGAGAAGAAAAAGTGATTACGAAGATATTTTGATTGATATTTCTCATATTAAAAAATACTATTATAATTTATTGTGTTTTCTGAGCATTTAGATGTGAAGATTGGTATATGAATAGTAACGATACCTATTTTTGCTTATTTACTAGAATTCTAATTTTGTGGGTTGATCAATTACGTTAAATTATACTGTTATACATAAGATGAAATCACCAATCTATTTTTTCATTCTATGATATTGCAAATAATGAAATAGAGATAACGGATAATCATTTAAAATAACTCTAGCTTAACTATCAGGATAAAATAGTAGATATTATAATTCTGTTCATATTGATTACATAAAAGCGCTAGTTTTAGATAAAAAAAAATTAAAAGCTGAAGAGAGTGTAGGAATGTATGTAAGTAGGTCAGTCTGAGCTCGCTGGTTTGTATAATTATGCGTCGTAAGTCAAATTAATATTGATCGTGCTGCTTTATAGTTCTGATGTGGTTCAGATAGAACTAAGGCTCGTTTGGTAAGGCATAAAAATTTTCAGTGTAAAGTGTTTCTGTGTATTATGTTTAGGGTAAAACAAATCACTTATTTCACTTTTAATTGGCCTTCAATAGTAAGCTTGTAGTCCTTGAATGTTCTTGTTTATAATAATAAACAATACAGATATCAAAAATTAAGAATCCTTAAGAATTTCAGTTTGATCTCTTTTATTCCGATCCTAAGTCGCGGATGTGTAGTACTTTAATTGTGTATTTTTCAAAGAAATAAAGTTGCAGGCGTTGTAGTTCTTGGTATCTATGTTTTTTATGCTTAAAAACGGAATCAGTAAGTTATTACCAAAAATGTGAGATAAAGATAACAAATACAGTTAATCTCTCTAATTGTTCCATCTGAATCGTTTCCGACCTTAACATGGGTAATGGAAACCGTCCTTACGTTTCGTATCATTGTTCCGGCACACCTCACCGCTCCAGTCGTCTTTATGTCTTCATTATTATCTCATATTTACCTGCTTCTCACATTATTTTCTAATTAATTAATAATTGTAATTAATATTAATCATCAGAATCATAATCTTAATGTTCGTTACTTATCTGATTTTATTTGAGTCTTTGTAAATCAAATTTTTGTATTTCTCATATCAGTTCTTGACGTCATGATTCTTCATATAGATAATTTTCGAGATTGATATATTTATTTTTTTTTAGTTAGATGTTGTTTTTTGTATGCTTTCATATTGGGTTTTAGTATCATATCAATATTCTATTAATTCTCAACTGAATTATGGTCATGTTATTCTATATGTAATTTGGCCTTCTTGTTAATATTTATAATAATGATCTATGCTATATAATCATATATTTATTTTCTAGATTGTGCTATCATACAATGTTTAAGTTGCAGTTAAAGTCGATTTTGTAGCTCTTGATTATATCTCCTTGGTGTCAATAATATGTTCAAGATGGTATAATTTGTTCTCTAAAGCACATTGGATGTACTATTTGATATAAAAATTTACAGGATACTTGTATTGAGAATAGTAAATTGGAGAGAGAGAATTGGTGGGAATTGATTGTTAGCTGATTTTTGCGCGATTGTATAGTGGTGATGTTACATGAAATGATTAGAGACCATAATTTTTTATTTGTAATTAATATATATGTAATTGTCGTTATTAACAACTATAAATGAGATTAATTGTAATGTGTAAATATACTTTTAATGTAGTAATATTAAAGGGCTTATTTATCTCTATTCCTATTATTAGAATTTGTTTTTGCGAATTTTGAGTGTTCTTCAATAATTAACGGGGATTGTCTTATAATGTAATTGTTTCCCATCATTAATACTCAGTAATACAAATTTTTTATTTTAATAGTTAAAATATAGGTATAACTAATACTATTCCTTTTCCTTCTTTCAATAAATTTGTTTGTGATTCGATTTGTTCTATGCTTCTATATTACAATATACAAATGCTCTCTTGGAATTTTTGATAACTAATTTTTATGCTAATTTTTGTGAGAGTAGGATCATGGTAACGTCTCTTATTGAAATAAATTATAGCAATATATTGTGTTTTATGGATCAGTATGTCGAAAATGATTTGTTGAATTGATTACAAACTATTATGTTTAATGGTAGAATGTAATAGTGGTAAATGGATGATTAAGATTAAATAATAACACATATCTTTTGCGGTTGCTAGCCTGGCCTAGATAAGAAAATATCAACCTATATATGTATAGTCAAAATATATGATTTATGTAATACAGAATATATCATATATAATATACATCATATATCGTTAATATGTTGATTTATTTTAACAACATTTCGCATTTTAATGCATTGCGTTCTTGATAAGAAGGTTTTGAAAAATATTGCTTTTTTCTTTTTTAGTAAATGTCACTAAATTTACTTACTAATAAAACAAAAATGAATGGTATTATACGAGCATAGACAGTTATAGATTGTTTGCGGTATTAATGTTTGACCGGTTGTTAATTTTTACATTCTGGATATCACTATTTGTGTGGGCGTTTTCTAGATGTTGTATATATAACTAATAATTTTGCTCGTAGTACTTTGTTGGTGGGACAATGAGTTAACTCCTGATTTATTTCTATTTATGGTTTTCTGTTGTGCTAGATATTTATCTTGTCAGTGTGATTTATCTAAAGAGAAGTATTGCGAGATTGTCTACCTCTCCTCGCCAGACTCGCCACTCACTATCTGATCATTTACGGAGAGTTTGTATTGTATGAAACTTGTAATCTTAATTTTTGTTTAAGGCGATGAGGTAGAGAGACCAAATTAGAGAATCATGATGCCTAGCATGTGAAAATCGTCGTGGAAATATAGATCTGGTCAATAGTATGCTGAAAAAACAGCCTGACATGTAATTTTGATTTATTATATAGATGATATTATAGAGATCTATATAAGGTGTGGATAGAATAGTTGAAAAGATATATTTTATGTGTATTCCTCGGCTATTTTGTTAGATGTTTTTGTGTTGAGTGGATGGTGGTTGATATATTGAGAACATTGCTTTTTTTAATTAATATATGTGGTTTTCATAAATATGAATTGTTGTAAATTTATGTGTGTGTGTGAGCTAAGTAAGTTGCTAGTACACATGAGGTTTAGATGACTTGTAAATACATGGGTATAGATAAGTAGTCAGATTAATATAATAATGCATATATCTGGCTGAAGTGAGGGTATTATTCATTATTAAGAAGGCTCTTTTGTGAATATCATAATAAAATGTGTGAGTCTACTAGTGTAATTTAACTCCAACTATAGAGGCTGTTTGCGATTGTTGTGCGGTGCGCGTTCAGTGTTGTGTTGGACACAGCCCGCGTGTGTTAATTGTGTGTGAATGTTAGTTATGTGTGTTCTGGGGGGATTGGAGAAGGAGGAATCTTTTTTAATGTGAATGAAGAGGTGTATTTGATTTAGGTATAGTTGTATATCTATTGTTTCATCATGGGTTTTATAATAAAGGAGTTATATATATGTGCTCACTAAGATCTTGTGTGTGATTGTGATGTTTGGTGTGTGGGGATTTTGCTAATATCTGTTAATAATGTCAGATATTATTATTATTACAATAATGGAAGTCACTAAGATGTGAGATAGAATGTAAAAAGAACAACTGGTGATACTTTGTGCGTGAGATGATATTGACAATGAGGAGGAGTAGGGGGTGGGTGAGTTGTATGATAGGGAGCTGCTCATTATTTACTCTGATAGTTAGCGTGAGATTTACAGAGTCAAGTCAGTTTTATACAAAAAGCAATACTAACGTGGAGTCTATCAATTATCGTTATATGATTTTATATAAAGGATATCATGACTCTCCAATAAGGGCTTTATCCACTAAATAGGTGTAGTTCAAACTATGACGAATTTTATTTCCATACATAGTTCATATGATAGATCAGTGAGTTTAGAGCTCTGCAGGTGAAATTCCAGAGGATTGTAATGGGAGGGTTATATTATGTGCTTCATGTCATGGGCAGTTATCTGGTCGATGTAAGAGATTCGGCCACAGTACATGAGCGTTTTTTCAACTTCTGTGAAGTCATTGAGAGTTGATGTAGATCTGTCATGTTATTTCGTAATCAGCGGCAGTATGGATGGGGTTTGTGGGCGATAATTGTTGCGTGTGACTCGGAACTCTAGTGTTGATGCTTGACGTTATAGACTAGATTTTTGTACACAGAGGAGATGCTGGATCATACCTATATGTTTTTGGGTAGAACTCAGGATTCTCACGTAAAATCTACCTCTGATTTTCGATATATTTACTATAATTTAAGATGTATATGGTGGTATGAGGTTTATAGGAGCACTATAAGTTGAATGAGTTAGATATTATACTATCTTTGTTTTGGGCTTGTTTAATAGGTTCTTAATACTGTTAACAGGATGGTTGAGGTATATAGTATTTTAGTCACATGTATACTCTCAATAAGTATGTGTAAAGCGTTTTGATGTGTTGGGTTTAGGTATTGAGGTAGGTTTGGGAATATAATTGAGTGGTTGTACTTTATTAGAATGTCTTACTGATGGTTAGTGTGATATTTATATAGATTTAGTTGTATGTTTATGTCTTCGAGTGTGTTATTATTATGAAGTGCTACCTACGAGTAGTTTTTATTGATGTGTTATATTTTATTTCTTTGTTTTAATGATTGTTTAATTGATGTGTACTTGTCTGTTCATTGGTAGTTATATCGTGTAAAATAAAGATAGAAGGAAAGATGTAGTGTGTCCGATCAAGTTAACTTATTGTTCTTGGGTTGTGTGTTTCTGTATCGTTTCGTAGTTGAAGTTAGTTAGTGTGACAAGTTTGCTGAGTGATAGTATTGATTTGAGTCAACAGAGTTTGATGTGTTTGATGATACACAATTGCTTCGTTTCATTACTAAATTGTGAAAGGTAGTGTATAAAACATGTGTTGAATAAACTCGTTGATTATTCTATGTTCTTTGGAAGTTTATGGAATAAGCTATGAGGGAGGATAGAATTTCACAGATTGATGTGTGTGGCAGTCTTTGTGGGTTTTTGTCGTGTACTGGCAGGCTATTATTTCTGTAAACACTATTGTCAACGATTGGTTGTGTCTACATGTGCAGAACGTCGTGTTTTCTTGAGTTGGATTGTGTTAGTGTTATTAATAGCTTTGGCTTTTGTGTGATAGTCTTGTCTTTACAGTGTGTTTCAAGTGTATCTCGTCAGGAAGTTATGTGAAGTGAATTATTATGAATGGAATAACAAGAATTTTTTGTCTAGAGAGGTTGTAGTTAGGTTCATTCGCACTATACAAATTTTATACTATGATTTAAAACTTGTTTTTGTAATAAGGAAGGACATAATTGTTGTGTGTCATAAAGAGATTAGAGGCTGTTCTATGAGATTTAAATTCTTTGAGTAGATTGTCTTTATACAGTTTTTGTTATTCTATGAGTTATGCAGTCTATGTTCCGCTGCAAATATTGATGATGGTAAGTGTTTTTTGGAAATAATGTGGAATACGTTTTTTATAGTCAAATTGGTTGTATCGTAATTGAACTATACCATTTCGTTTTTCAATTAATCACTCTCTACTTCTATTAGATAATAAAAAGGGAGAATTATTGGTTGTGTTACATTGAACTTGCTAAGCTTCTTTAATCTCTTTCAGTTTGCTTGATTAGACAATATACAATAGAAAATTTAGTATTAGCTCCTTAACATAAGTGTCAGCGTGGTTTAGATAGTGCATCGATGTAGATGCTGAGAAACTCTTGTATAGGATTCGATAATTAGACTGACAAAACTACATTCTGTTAGCAAACTTTGAGTTGCAGTGAGCGAGAGTTCTCGGTATTCTTTACAGTAGATGAATGAAACATGCGTGTCATTGTGGTGAGGAAAACACTAAATGCTGTCCTTGGCTTTGGAGATGAATCTTGATGTTGAAGCATCTAGCTATCGGAAAATAGTAGTTAACTATTTATTGTGAATCTTTACTTTATATGAGACATCTTAGACGAGTTTCTGCACATTAGTTCTGGTGCACTATCGGGTAGACTTACTATATTTTTCTAAGAACAAAGCTCAGTTATGTGTACAAAGGAGTAAAATGAGAAACGATTATTCGTTTGTTTACATGAAATGGTATCACAAAGATTATCGTATAAGGTGTTTCTATGAGTTGATAAATGGCAAGTCGTTATGCATATAAGCAGTCATATACCATACTTAGTTATTTATATATGGTCACTGATTATAATTAGTAAATTTATAATCCTTAGCAATGTGTAGTGGAATGATTTGATATATTCCATAGATAAATTTTGAAAGAAGTAGTAATGTCTTGTTATCGAAGTGTCAATATAGAAGATAGATGAAGCATGTCGTTGTCTGAAGTTTAGTTGGAATTGACTGTAGTGAGAGACAGTATTTAAGTATACTTCGAATGATCTACATGAAGAAGTTTGCGTTGTAAATCTTGGATTGTGAAGTTTTATAATTATGTATGTCGAAAATATTCAGTAGTTATTGTAATTGAAGAAGATGGGTGTTTCTTATTGTTCAGGTTTGATTAGAATAGATGTGAATGTATATTAAAAGATCTAACTATCGTTCTGTGCAATATAATAACGTATAAGTAGTGATACGCTATGGAATATAGAATATACTGACGCTGAAAAATATAAAGCTTGAACGAGTATTTCATAAGCATGCTAAAAGACGAGCGCGTGGGGAGTACCAGTGTAGTTTAGAAACTTGGAAATTGGTATAGTGAGATTTGATATGTAGAATAGTGATTTTTCTAAAATTTTAAAGAATATTTGTGAAAGATATTTGCGCTGTGACAACCTCATATGATGACGTAACTTTGTTAAAAGTTTGCACACATACTATACTCTTGGTCAGTTATATTTGATACTAGTGTGCGAAATATAAAAGTTGTCTAGAGAGTCAATGAAAATCGTGAAATAACGATAATTACTTTTATAATCGAATGCGGCACGAACAGTAAAATTTAATTGGTTTATGAGCAAGTATAGATTTGAAATCAGAGTGTGTGTATAAAGGATAGTAAATACACAGTATATAATAACATTATACTTACCATATTTGTGAGACTTCTTTCTTGAGTCGGTGGACCATCTTATATGTTAGTAGGCGTTAAGTGAAGTTTAAACAGTAATGATAAATAATCAGAATAGCAAGTCCATATATGAATAACAGGTGGGAAGTGTGATGTGCTTAGAGATGCATAGAAACGTGGTCGGATGAGTGGAACGAGTGGTTATTGTGTGAAACAGTATATTGTTTACTGAGCTGGTTGACATTTTAGGAGAGATAATATCATCTGAGAGAGCAGAGGAGAAGACAGTATGGATTAAAGATAGATATCGGTTAGATATAAAGATGGGTATGAAGGATTACACGAGTCAAGAGGGGGTTGAGCATGGTGAGCTGTTTGTTAGAGTTTAAAACAGAAGTATGTGGTAAGATATGACGAGATGATGGGTAGATACGGAGAAGTGCAGTATACGATCCAATTTGATCGTGTAGGTGTGTGTTTCATGGTCATATGAGCTATGACCACTATTAAGATTGAGGTAAGTTCAGATATAAGTATGTTTTTACGGTAGGATTAATTAAAGAATTTTAGCGATTATGAGGTAGGTAGTGAATCTCCTCATCTGTGTCTTTTTCTTTATTGAAATTTTCATCTTTTATAATAAATTCGTTTCTGCTGGTTATCTTAGGTACTGCAGACGAAATGCCACTTGCTATAAACATTCGTTCTCCTTAGGAGTCTCAGCATAAGACACACAGAATGAGTAAATTAGTTCTCATATATTATATCGTCTACTTTCATCTCTCTTTTTTGATGTTTTAATAAGTTTTCTATTAACATTGGTACAGATCGCGAAGTGTTCCTATTCTTGTAAGAAGATATTCAATCTAGAGAGTCAAGCATGAAGTATCAATATCAAGATGCTGATCAGGTTTTTTTCTTGGGAACTAGACAAAACATAAGCTTCCAAAATAGTTTTATAGACGGATAGAGCAACTACTGACTAATATTGCCGTGGGTATTTATTGAGAAAGGTATTTTGATGAAATAGATTTAGATGGATTGGGGCAATCGATTGATTATAGTTGTTGGCTGTAAGGCAGGAGAATTGTGTGGAGCACATTATTTTATGAAATTTTGGACTATGAAAGGAAATAGCTACATATAAACGAAGAGTATTGTGAGATGTTGGTGACTTCGTAGAGTTTTATAAAGATTTAACGTAGTGTCGAGCTGATTGTGAATGCAAAGATGTCATACTAAACAGAGCTAGGTGAGGTGAGTATTACATATATGCGACTTCGAAATTTATTTGGTTGTTTGTGATCGAGAAAGAAATTTGGGAACTCTTCGACTTTACTTGATAATTGTAATGGAAAGAGTATGAGTCGAGAATAAAAATGTGTTCATACAGGTGCCGAATTCATAACTCTGTGTACGGTAGAGTAAGATTGAAAAGGTTGGTTTGACTAGTGAGAGAGGGAGATGCACTAGATAATGTATTTGGTAGTTCCCGTGAGAGTTCTATAGAAATTACTATTATTAAGTCTACTAAGATCTTAGAGTCCGTGGGGCAAGTTTGTCTTTTGGCAGGATTTGGTTTTGTGATTGAGGTAGTATTTCTGCGCAGTTTAACACGTGTAGTTTGCACTTGAGATCAGGATTCCAAAGGATTTATTCTCACATTATTTCTTATGAAAGAAGTTTAAAGACTTTAGTCTCATGGTGTATGATGCAAGTCGTGCTATTGAGTTTCCGGTGTCACTATTTAGATATTCGCTATATTTTTGATCTAAGACTCTACTTGTCTGCATGCACTAGACTTATGGTCTTATGTTAGATATCGCCTTTAGATTACGGTGGAAAAGATAGAAATGTAAGCGAGAAGGGGAGTGATTTTTCTATTGGATGATATGCTAAAGAGGTGTGTAGAGTATATATGGTTCGAGATATGTGGGAGATAATTTTCAGTAATTCAATGTAAGATAAAAGGTACTTCATTTCTAGAATAATATGGGGCTCCTATAATGGTATTTGTGGATGAGATGTGGAACTTATCTATCTTTGTGAAATTGAGCATGATTTCAAAACCAAATTCGAGTGTTAGATGTTCTGTGTCTGCATAGTGGTTTGAGAGACTGATCATATGCTTGCGCTAAGTAGTCAGTAGTATGCTTTGATAGATGGTAGCATACTGTTATGTTGGGGTGATTTGTTTGATGAACGCAGGCTTGTATGGATGTTGGATATATATAACACTTCACTTGTATTTACGTCGGTTTTTCAAATAGACTGCTTTGCAATGGCAATTTGATGAGATAAGTGAATCACGCTGATATCTTTCATGTTAGGAATACGTATAACTGTAGCTGGGTTTACTGTGAATTTTAGAAAAGTTATCTTATTTTGTCTGATGATGAGGGAGATAGTTAGTGAAACGGGTGAAATTGTGCTTTGGAACACTTTGAAGTGTAGATTTGTTCTCGTAATATGTGTATTAAGTTCTTGTTTATTGGAAATTGTTTTCAATATGATATGTCTATGTGTGTAATGTGAGATGAAAAGATAGCTTGTTGATTGAATAGTAGATTAAACTTGTTGAGTGGTGATATGGCTATAAATCAGCGCTGAAACAAACTCTTATCTCTAAATAATTGTCTAATAAGTAGAACTTATAGAAAACGTATCTGATAAGTGTAACTTTATTGGACTATAATTGCCAGTTGAAAATGTCGAATGAGTCGTTAAGAAGATGGTTTGCGAATGTTAGAATTGGAAAGAATGTGATGCATGTGTTGGTATGTCTGTTGGATGTTGATATTAGGTGAGCAGGTGTGAAAGATAAGGCATAGTAGTAGAAATGCGAAGAGTGAGGTGGTAAAAAAACT
>SNQN01004712.1:0-49587 GCA_008642245.1 Bassia scoparia | reverse complement strand
AGAGAGAGATCAAATACAAGAGGGGGGTGAATTGTATTGAGGAACTTAAGTGACTTTTCGCGGAATTAAAGAAACTTAATGAAAGAAACACGAGCAAAGAGATTTTTCCAAACACAGAACTCAAGACAAACGCCAAGAGAGAAAAACTGTGGCCTGATGCAACACAGGACTTCGTCTTTATTATAATAGGATGCAACACTAATTACAATCTAAAGACCTCGTTCTCAGTTCTCAAGGAACTTTTTGAACCCTCGTAACCAACCCCTATGTTGGTCACACTCTCTCAAACTCGATTTCTATGAAATCCCTCGCTATTGAACTCTCTCACAACCCCACGCTTCAATCAACAGAAAGAAGCACTTTACAATCGATGTAAACAATCCTAATTGCTTGGAAACAAATATGAAATAAGCTCTGATTGAATTCTTTGCCAAGGTGTGTCTTGGTTAATTTCCAACTGAGTTATATTTATAATGTGATCATGAATGCGTAGAAGGCAAGCAGAAAGTCCACTACCACACTACTCCCTCTTTTGTAGGAGTAATGCTTGTAGTGGAACTTGACCAACAAGCTCCATAACTCCACGATCTCACTAAGTCAGATATAGCCGTTTTAGTTCCTTAAAAATCTCAGTCAGTGGCACACGTTTTCTCAAAACTGATTTTCCTATTTTAAAGGCTTTTCTTTAACAAACCAATTTAATCAGAAAACATACTTCAAAGATAAACGTTTTATTTCAGAAAGATATAACATATAGTTTTTAAGAAATATTCTTAATAGGAAATAATCTTTAATATTTTTATGAAAAGATTTTATTTTATCAAATCATATTTACAATTACCTAGGCTTTATTAGAAAATATCTTTTCATAAAATACGGATTAAAATTCATTAATAGATTAAATCAACAACTTAATATTATTTTCCTTTTTAACCTTTGAGCAATATTTCACGTATCATTACCAAGTAGTACAATAAATCTAGAACCCTAAACTACTTATCACAATGTCGAGTCATCTTTTCCAAGGAACTCAACCTTCCTTGACTTCGAACTTCTTCCTTGAGTTCATCCATAGCTTCAGTTGAGACACAGGAACTTCTTTCTTCTCCTAAGGATGTCCTTGCTCCATTTAGACTTCTTGAAACCTGGAACCTATAATCACATCACTAAACACACATATTAGATATTAACACATAGAGTTTGCTTTCTTGGTTTGGAGTGCCATTCATCAAAACTTAGGGTTCAACAGTACGTGACTAACTACTTTAGATGCCCAAGTTACTATTCATAAGCTAACAGATGTGTTAATATTACATTTATAAAGGTTATGGTTTGAAGGCGTCAAGGAGATTTATATCAATCACATCCAATGGAAGCTAAGAAGAAACAAGAGTGGAGAGAAGCCTGAAAGCATAACATATTATACATGCGATATGATACTAACGGGCCTCTAAGATGTCATCCAAGTTGCTTAAAATTTTTTTTGCGTTCACCTAAAAATTGATTGCAATAATGTTAAAGGCTACATGGATTCCTTGATGAATGGTGGGGAGCAAGAATAAAAGAGGCCTAACAAAATTGTAATTTTTTCGAACTTTGAAAAATAATTTTTTTTACAAGGGGGAAAAGCTAAGATCAGCATGTGGCTGAAGTCTTAGCCATCATAACATTAATAATATGAAAAGTTAAATTACAAACACAATAAGAATAACTGTTACAAACAAGATTCATAGAGGATAAAAGTTTCATTGGTTGTTGGGGAAGATCTGGACTTTGGATAGTACTGACTTTTCTTTTAACACCGCTGTTATAGTTATGGAGGATGATCGGTGGAGGGTAGTCACTTTGAGTGAACCTATAATCAATTTTTGACCTGCAAGGAAAATCATGGTTAGCTAAGAGGGAAGTGGTCTCCTTATGTGTGAAACTCCGGTTCTTCATTGCACCCTTGACAGGAGCTTGATTGTGTAATCTTCTTTTCCGACTACAGTTACCCGTAGTAACTGATAAAAATGAAAAGTCACGATTGCTCGTGACCAAAGGTGGGATACAAGTAGAGCTCTATARGGGCATCGGGGCGTCAGCGGGCTGGACTAAGTCCAGTCCATCTGCTCCGGGGGGTACAATTTAATTGTCGGCTCGGTTTGTTTGCTAAAATTGAATTCTTGCATTTGCATAGTGTGAGTATGCCTGGAGTTGTGTATTTTTATACTCAAAACGAGTAGAGGAAGTCGCCACCGCACTTCTTTCGGGAAGCTGCGGAACTTGGTTTAAGCCTTACCTATAATTGCWTAAAGCAAGGCGAAGGACTCCATGCTTGGTAGTGCACAAAAGGTCTGGATTAGGGGACAAGGGTAAGGGCGAAGTAGTGCACAACTCCCCCCCCCCCCCCGCATCTAGGAGCCTCTACTCGGTCATTGCAAGTCCATTATCAAAAAGACAACAACAAAGATATTTCCGTTTTAACCCTAAGCATGCAAATTATTAGGCGGGTTGCTTAACAGAAATAGATGCAAATAGGACTAATTTATTATTGCAACATGTGTTATTTAGATCCGTATTCAAGGTTCCTATAAGCTAATTTGTCCAAGAATTAGTCTTATTAAGCGTGAGAACATGTAATTTGTCAGTCTTGTTTAAGACATAAAAGTTGTGTGATTTGCAAACATGCAAGCATTCAACAAGAATTAAAAGTTTGCCTATTGTTGATTTTAATTCATGTTGAGTATTTGTTAATCAAGATTACAAGCTAATTTTCAAAGAAAGTCTAATTTCTAACAAGCATGCAAAAGGGGGTTTAGGAATTGAGACATTGGCTTCATACTAACCTTGCAACACGGTGCTTTCGATCGAGAACGWTGCTTCGGACCCTTAAGAACCCTTGATGATTTAGAATAACCCTTAAGAACCTTTGAAAGACCTTTAAATTGTATTTGATGTGTAAAAGAATTGCAAAACAATGTGTGAATTTGAATGCAAAGTAATAGAGTATTTGAAAGAGAAGGAGGAGAAAAACGAGCAAAATGAGGGTGTATGAAMTGTGTGTATGTTGAAAATGAGGACCCGAGGCCTCATATTTATAGGAAAAGTTTTTAAAAGGAAAGGAATTGGGTGTAATAGCGCCCAGGCCTTTTTTTCCCTTTTTTGCTCGACTTGCCTTATCTTGCGCGGTTTAAATATGGTAAAACTTGATTTTACGTTTGAATTTGAATGGGGTGTGCATGAGAAGATAGAGGATGCATCTATACATCCTTGGGGAGCAAGATAAGCAGGCCCCACGGTCTAGAATACTCCGGAAGCTTCCGGAATGAGCGGTTTCGCTCGGGTGCGCGTTTTTGCTTCGAAAATTCATAACTATTTTTATACAAGTCTAAAAATTATGGAAAATATGAATAAAATTCATTGTACAAAACGGTGAACTGTGTTAAAATTTCATGAATTTTGGAATTGTTTTCATAATTTAATTAATTATCGCAAAATTAATTAAATTGTTGAAAATTTAAAAAAATGCCAAAAAGGCTTAGAAAAATTCTGAAAAATTCTAGAATTTTTTTTTACAAAATAAGTGAAAATTATTTTGGAATTAAAAAGCATTTTTAAGGGTGCTTTGTGTAGGYAAATGTGCCCGGTGTAATGAAAACTTGGCTTTTTTKGGGTCTGTCAAGGCCCTTGCTCTCTCAATTCAGCTTGTGTGTTGCAAGGGGTGTCTTATCATCGACCGTCTTMGGCTAGGGAAAAATGTAAGTATCTACAAAAGCCCCRACTTTGGCTGAGTTTGTAGAGACGAAAGTCTCATAAAACGAAAGCCAAAGTACTCGGTACCTGCAAAACAAATGCGTTAGTTTTACCTGCACCTGCGGCTGTTGTTGCTTGCTTACTTGCTGCTTTCCTATTAGTCCTTGTGTTGATGTTGCTTGTGTCTTTTCTGGTTTGCTTGCTTTCATTTCCATCAGTGCTTTTGTGTTCACTGAGGATTTTTGTGCGTGTGCTTTTGTTGTTGTTTGCTTCCATCCTTTATGGTGCCGCCGTCTAGGAAGTTTTTGTTTGTATATGTGCCTGCTTTGTCCTTTTCAGTGCCGCTGTCCAGGACTTCATGGGGAATTGGTGTTTATGCCTGCATCTATCCTTTCCGGTTCCGCCATCCAGGAACATTTTCCAATAACAAATCTCTTCCGGTGGCACCATTCAAGATGACCCCTTTCTCGTGCTTCTATTCGGGAGAACGCTACGCTTGTCTCATATCCTTTTCGGTGCCACCGTCCAGGAAGGTAACCATGTCTATGCCTGCTTTTACCTTTTTCGGTGCCACCGTCCAAGAATATTCTGGAAATGGCTGCAAGCACGGGTGGTGGATGCGCGGGCTGACGCGCGTCCAGCATAAGGAGGCGCGTGCGGTGGAACATGTGGCACCGCTCCATGCGTGCACGCCTCTTTTTGATATTAGAATGGAGGACCCTCTCTGCAGGCACTTGTGGGGGTGCGTGCAGTGGCGCATGCCATTGCCTTGATGCACGTGCGCTCACTTTTCCTTCTGCCTCAACCTACTCAACTACTTTAACTTCGAACGACCATAACTTCGCGCTCGGTGCTCAGAATGCAGCCTATAGTATACCGTTAGAGAGCTCTTGGAGTTTACTTTCCAACACAAAAAAATCTCACCTGCAAATTCAAAGTGTGAAGAATGATATGGCTCGAAGAATTTTTTAGAGTACAAGTTAAAACACTTTAAGGCTCAACCTTCGCAAATACAACCACGCCAACACGTAACAAAGCACAACACTAGCACACACATGCTCAGGCAACTTGTAAACACTCACAACACTTGCTATTGAGTGTATAAGAAWAGGAAAGAAGAGAAATCAAGTTTATAACCTATAAAAACTACTAAAAACCAACAAAACTCTATAAAACTATACAAAGTGGAAAACTAACCAAAAGGCTAGTAAAATGATATCGAAAACACACAAATTGGCCAAAATAAGGAAGAAATAAGTGGCTAAATGTGACCATTTTTGGCACTTATTAACTCCCCCCCAACTAGGACCTTTGCGCATCCTCGAGCAAAGTGAAACAAAAGAAAAGAAAGGAAAGGAGAAAACTATACACTAACTCACTTTCGTAAGAATCACGGTCACTTTTAGCAACTAGTGATAAGCCCTTTAAACTCTCAAATTGCTAAGAAGGACGAGGAAGGTCTCGTGAGGGTTTCCGAAGAGAAAACCCACAACTCCATAAATAAGAAGAGATCAAGGCAAAGGTTTTCAAAAACACTAGGGACACATTTGGAAGAACAAAAAGAAAGTGAAAAATGTAGATAGAAAACAAAGTGTGCCTTGGGTTGGATTTCTCGGACTTAAGGGACGCTAATAAGTAAAAAGGATGTCCCCCCAACTAGAAGTCAAGCAAACATCAAATAGATATCACAAATTGTGTGCAACTTTCAAAACTTGCAATAAATCAAGTCATTCCACTCTCTTCCTCTCCCCAAAGCGACCCTTCTTGGCTTCAAGACAACCAAGCTCGGTGACAACACATAGCTCAAAGAAAGAGCTGAAAGAATAGCATAGAGAGATCTTTAGAGTGAGCTTAAAGTACATTGCACTAGACATCCGAAATGAAGAACACATTTGAGACTCCCTCCACCTTTTGTGACTTAATTCCCAAAGTCAAAGGTTTTTCCGGGTTGTAATGTAGGCTAAAGGTTGGGTGAGGATAAAAGTATTTGGCTTGTGGTGATATACCTACYCAAGTGAAGTTTACAKACATCAAACCAAACTTTGGGGATTGAGGTGCCCCAATTCACATCACTCACACACTTGGGAGGCAAGTTTATAGCACACTTGCTTTCTCCCATAAAACTTGCTACCCTTTGAACTATTTTCCCTTTATGTGCATGTTTTTGGATTTTTTTTGTATTTTTTTGTTTTTTATTCTTCTGATTTTTTTTTCAATGCACTTGGAAATAACTTTACAATACTATTGCATTCACTACACACTTTACAACACTTTGAGGCTTTATTTACTTAGCCTATACAAACACAATAGCCACACTTCACTTGTCTTCTTAAGGTCAAAACACATGAGAATTTGTCTATGAGGTACGTAATGTGGCTAACAAAGATAGGAAAGCTCAAAAGGGTGCTAAAGATGAATGAAAACCCAAAATTCGTTCCCAAATACGTATGTGGAAAAAGAAACAAAAAGAGCAAATGTAAAAGGGAAAACAATTTGTCCCAAGACTTGAAATGATTGCCTTTTTCATCCCTTAGGTAGTTCGGTCTAGATTTCGGAAAGTCACAAACAAATAGTCAACGTAGGAGTCTAGTGCAAACACTCAATTTTTTGTGGATTTTTGACGTGAATGTGCATACTTGGCTCTAGGGAAATACACACACAACTCACAAGGTCTTAAATATAAACAAGAATCACCAAGCTAGGTTTCCTATCATTTACCAAGCTACTCCCGGCTTGGCAAGAAATCTCACCACCACGAAAAATGTCACATGGCTTGCTTATAAAGCGTGCCAATCAAATAGTTTCCTAGGAAGAGAACTTCATGACTTGTATTTTGAAAAGAGTGGTGATTTGAAAATTATGGACCTTGCAAGCTCCTTGGTTAAGGGAAAAATGAGTTGCTCAAAACTTAAATCCCATATCCAAGACACAAAACATAATTTAGCACTTTTACCTTTAAAACCAAAACAGAAGAAAAGAAAGAAAAACGTAAGGAAAAGCAAAGAAAAATGAAAATGTTTTTGGCTTTTTCTTGCATTTTTTGATTCTTTTTGTGATTTTTCCAACTTTGCACCTAAAAACACAAAAGCACACAACAAATATATACAACACAACAATAAATTGAAAAATCCTAGGAAGATAAAGGAAAACTTGGAGATACGATTCGCACTACAATCCTCATCATCCCCTTATCAACTTCAAATCAACTTGACCAAAGTTAAGGACACTACAAGAAAACCTTAAGGGGAATCCAACAACCGTCGTGTAAACAAATAAAGTAAAATCGCCGTAGGGACAACCCCTACGATGTCGTAAGCACATAAATCCCAACGATGGTATCTCCAAGTGTAAAAGAAAAATTCTAGAATCTAGCCACATAAATTACAATAAATAAAGAGTTAGAGTTAGGCGAAACTTACAAAGTCGCATCAAAACTAATATAAGCACAAAAGCCCCCAAAACCGGGTCACATCCAAGCTTGCGACTTCATAAGCAAGACTCTAAAAAGGCAAATGCCTCTTGTACGGGCGTGGGGCATCACCGGGCCGGACTAGGTCCGGTCCCTCTACCCTGCGGGGTACAGTCTCGGTTGAGACACCGTATTGCGAAGAATTGAATTCTTGCTATTTTGCATAGTGTGAGTATGCTTGGCATTGAGGGTCATAAAAACTCGAAATCGAATAGAGGAAATCGCCACCGCACTTTTTCAGAGCTGCGGAACCATTTTAAGCCTTGCTGATATAGTGCATGCAGGCAAAGGACTCATGTTAGGTCGTGCACCAGATCTGGATTAGGGGACGAGGGTAAGGGCGAAGTAGTGCACAACACCCCCCCGTATTAGCGGCCTCTACTAGGTCTCATTGCAATTCACCAATTGTAATATCGAACAACATATTGTCTGTATTGATCCTTAGTTGTTACTAGGCGAGTGGATTATGCATGTAAGACTATTTGTTGTCGCTTTGAATTAGGTCAAGATTCAAGGATCCTAAACCGTTTGTCCTTAATTGTACGGGCGCCGGGGCATCACCGGGCCGGACCGGGTCGGTCCTATGTTCGGGGGGTAAAATTACTTTGATGACTTCGGATTTTGCTAGAATTGAATTCTTGCTTTTTTCATAGTGTGAGTATCCTGGAGTTTGTTGTTTATACTCGAAACGAGTAGAGGAAGTCGCCACCGCACCTGATCTTTTTGGGGAGCTGCGGAACCCGTTTTAAGCCTTACCTATAATTGCATAAAGCAAGGCGAAGGACTCCATGTCTGGTAGTGCACAATGGTCTGGATTAGGGGACATGGGTAAGGCTGAAGTAGTGCACAGCACACCCCCCCCCCCCCACGTCTAGCGACCTCTACTCAGTCATTGCGAGTCATTGTCAAAACAACAACAAACACAATTTCCGTTTTAAACCCTACGCATGCAAATTACTATGTGGGTTGTTTATCAGAAATAGTTGTACAAGGGACTAATTTGTGTTGCGACATGTGTTTGTTAGATCCGTATTAAAAGGTGCCTGAAAGCTAATTTTGTCCAAGAATTAGTCTTTTTAGGCGTGAGAACATGTAATTGTCGTCTTGTTTAAGACATAAAGTTGTGTGATTTGCAGAAGCATACAAGCATTCAATAAGAATTAAAGTTGTGCTAAGATTGATTTTAATTCATGTCGAATAGTTGTTAATCAATATTACATGCCAATTACATAGAAAGTCAAATTCTGACAAGCATGCAAAAGGGTGTAAAGAAATTGAGATATTGGCCTCATACTAACCTTGCAACACGGTACTATGATTGAGATGAAGCTTCAGATTGACTCTTAAGAACCTTGTGCCTTTGAAGAACCCTTAAAGAGCCTTTGAAAGAGACTTGATTTTATTTATGTTAAAAGAATTACAAAACAATTTGTGAATTTGAATGGCAAAGTAAGAGAGTATTTGAGAGAGAAGGAGGAGAGAACGGGCAGAGTGAGAGTGTATGAAGTGCATGAATTCCCTCCAAATGAAGGTCGGGGTCTTGTATTTATAGGGAAGGGTCGAAATCGAAATAAATTGAGATAAAATCATATAAATATATGCGTGATTTTAATATGATTGCAACTGATTTTATTGCGATTTTCGGGATATTTGGCTGATTCGTTTGCTGCGAATAGTGAGATCGTAATGAAATAAAATTGAGATAAAATCATATAAAATATATGTGTGATTTTATATGGTTGCAACTGATTTTATTGCCATTTTCGGGGTATTTGGCTGATTCGTCTTGCCTCAAATAGTGAGATCGTAATGAAATAAAATCGAGATAAAATCATATAAAAAATATATGTGTGATTTTCTATGATTGCAACTGATTTTATTGCGATTTTGATTCGTTTTGCCCTTTTTTTGAAGATTGCGTAAAATATAAAATCAGTATAAAATATCATTTGATTTTATTTGATTGCGATATTTTATCACAAAATCACTTATTGATTTGAGGAGATATTCATGTGGGCCCAATGCTTTAGTGCGGCCCCTAAGCTCTCGAAATTAAATGAGCTGTTTTGCTCGGGTGCGCATTTTTGCTTCAGAAATTCATAAATAATTTTCCACAACTCCAACAATCATGAAGAAATATGTATAAATTTCTTGGAAAAAATAGTGTGCTGTGTTAAAATTTCATAAATTTTTGAATTGTTTTCGTAATTTAATTAATTATAGCAAAATTAATTAAATTGTTGAAAATTCCAAAAATTGCTAAAAATGCTTAGAAAAATCCAGAAGAATTCCGAAAAAAATCTAGGAAAATGTTTAAAAATAATTTAAAATTAGTTTGAAACTAAAACTTACTTTTAAGGGTGCTTTGTGTGCAGAAACGTGCCCGGTGTAGTGAAAACTTGCCTTTTTAGGGTCTGTTAGGGCCCTAGCTCTCTCTCTCAATTTAGCTCGTGTGTTGCAACGGGTGTCTTATCATCGGCCGTATTGGGCTAGGGAAAAATGTAGGTATCTACAGAAGCCCCAAGTTTGGTTGAGTTTGTAGAGACCAAAGTCTTGTAAAACGAAAGTCAAAGTACCCGGTACCTGCAAAACAAATGCATTAGTTTTACCTACATATGCGGTTGATGTTACTTGCTTGCTTACTTGATGCATGTCTATTAGTCCTTGTGTTGATGTCGCTTTCTTTTCTAACCTGTTTGCTTTCATCTCCATTAGTGCTCTGGGGATTTTGGTGTGCGTGCTTTTYCTGTTATCTACCTTTATCCTTTTCGGTGCCTCCATCCTGGACTTCATGGGGAACTTGTGTCCATGCCTGCATCTATCTTTTAGCATTGCTTCTGCCATCGTGAGAGAGCACGAACACTCTTTTGTTGCCATTGTGAGAGAGCACAACCTCTTTTCATCATCGTTTGTGGGCCTAGTTTCATCTTTGTCATCGTGAGAGAGCACGATCTCTTTACGTGAGAGAGCACAAACTCTTTAGTCTTGTTCCGTCTTAACTATTGTGAGAGAGCACAACCTCTTTGATTTGGATTCCGTTTTAGCCTTTGTGAGAGAGCACAACCTCTTTAGCTTTAATTTTGTCTTAGCTCTTGTGAGAGAGCACAATGTCTTTAGCTTTAATTTTGTCTTGGCTGTTGTGAGAGAGCACAACCTCTTTGGCTTTAATTCTGTCTTGGCTATTGTGAGAGAGCACAACCTCTTTAGCTTTGATTCCGTCTTAGCTGTTGTGAGAGAGCACAACCTCTTTGGTACCATCGTGAGAGAGCACGAACTCTTCATTGTGAGAGAGCACAACCTTTTTATGTGAGAGAGCACAAACTCTTTAGCACCATCGTGAGAGAGCATGAACTCTTTATTGTGAGAGAGCACAACCTCTTTATTGTGAGAGAGCATGAACTCTTGATGTGAGAGAGCACAACGTCTTTGGTACCARCGTGAGAGAGCACGAACTCTTCATTGTGAGAGAGCACAAGCTCTTTATGTGAGAGAGCACAAATTCTTTAGCACCATCGTGAGAGAGCACGAACTCTTCATTGTGAGAGAGCACAACCTCTTTATTGTGAGAGAGCACAAACTCTTTATTGTGAGAGATCACAACCTCTTTACACTAGTGAAAAAAAGGCCAAAAGCTCCAAGCTTTTATCCACTAAAAGTTCTAATTTTTGCCTGGTACTTTTGGAGCTGGTACATTAGAAAACATAATAAAAGCTCCAAGCATGCCTGAAGCTTTTAGTGGATTAAAAGCACTAGGCTTTTAAAAAACTTGAGCTTTTAGTGCATTAAAAGCACCAGGCTTTTAAAATACTAGAGCTTTTAGTGCGTTAAAAGCTCTAATTTTTATCAAAAGCTTGGAGCTTTTAAGTAATATTTTTATTTATAAAAAATAAAACATATGTTCTATTCATCTAACATAACAATTGCCAAAAACAACATAATTTATCAAAATCAAGAAAAATATAATTTATTAAGCACTTTAAAAAGTTGATAGTTACAAAATACAACTGAAACATATCACCATAGCATGTCTGAAACTAATATACGTACATTCTAATTTCTAAGTAACTATCACTTAAGAAGGAAATAAATAAATTTACTGATGCTCTTAAGAGCAAACTTGATCTGGYCTGAACTTTCCAACATATTTATTTTTCCTTGGATCTCCATTGATGAGTCCTAACCTCATTCGTACAGAGAACAAATTGTAAAGGGCTCGCTCAATTTCTTGTTCTGTTAGCCTTTTGCTGAAGTGCTAGTTTGGTATATCGTAGTGTATACGAGCCACATTCGACATCCATCCTTGTCASCCCACAAACACCACAGGCTTCTTAGTTGTCAACATGTTTAACACTCATTCTTGCACATGATGTTGGAAGTATAGCATAAGCATGTACAACATCTATTTAGTAGGTAATTATCGATCAAAGTCCCAGGCTAGAAAGACTAAGGGAGTGAAATTTCAGACAGTCTTTTTACCTGCATTTAGAACAGCAACAACTGCATCTTCTCGTGTCTTGGCATATCCCTGCTGTTCATAAATTATAGGCATTGCYTAACAGTTCGAGACTATGTACCTGAGCATCAAACATGTTGCAAKTATTGTCAAATATGGAGCAGCAAACAGAGTTGTAAAATTAATCAAACATTGTAATTGCGGAAAGAAATTATGATATACATGTAGCTACCCATCAAAATTCCATTGCCCTCTAGCTGTGTCAGTCAAAAAATCATGATGTGCACATCTAAGGACTTCATTCACCCGATTGTAGGCACACATTATCGAGCTTGCTCGACCTTGCTCAACACAACTCTGGAACGGAGGTTGGAATGTATCGGCCATATCTTGCTTAGTTACCTTTGAAACACACAGACGTGAATACAAGAAGTTAAATACTTGGCAAAGCACACAGAAAAGATAGGGTAACAAAGAGGGAATAGAACATACTTGAGCATCGAAAGTGTAACGAGTGATCCCGTGCCAGTTATCCAAGTCATGCGCCGTGAAGTGCTTACAGCAGGCAGAGGCTTGAAGGTTCTCGGATGTCTTATCCCCATTGACGGTATAGCCTTGGAGTCCTCTCACATAGGAGACGTCYTATCTAGCAGTAAGCAAAGGTTCTTCTCCTGGTGTTTCCAGTCCTCTTCCCCACCTTGGATCTCTGAATATGTTTATGTTTGGTGCCCAAAATGTCAAGCCTTTGCCTTGTCCCACATTGTACATTGCTCTTGCTTCTGTTGCAATTGCCTTAATTTTCATTCATACCAATGTTAAGTGTAATGATCATTACACTAACAAACCTAGGAGTGGAGCTTTCATTATGATAATTAACTACAACAAAAAAACAAATTAGAACAATATTTCAAAAAAAAAAAAAACAAAAAAAATTCAGACAAAAGCTCATCTCCTTCTTCACGAGCACACTCAGAAACTCCATTCTTATCACCAAAATTGCTAATCCACATAACCTCTCACTATATACACAAAAACAAAAAAGTCAAAACAAACATACTTAGATCTACGAAAATATCAAACGAAAAACAAAGAAAATTAAACGCAAATCATAGAAAACTAAACAAAAATACAGAAATGAAACTGAAATTAAACGAAAATTAAAGAAAACAAAACGAAAATCAAAGAAAACGAAACTAAAATCAAAGAAAACTAAAATTGACATATGAATAATATCTTAATACAAATASTAATTAATAATTAAGAACAATTGGACTTCAAATCAAGTAAAATTGCAAAARAGAAAATCAATTAACAAACCCYTAGATCTGCCGTAGGGGRTACACTGCTTCGCGTTGAACTTCGCGGCGGTTGTCGGGTTGCAGCAGCAGAGGTTGTTCGTGGGTGCAGCAGCTTGTTCCCTTCTCTCGTTGGTGTCGTTGCCTCGTTATGGTGGTCGTCGGTCTTTTGTGGTTGTCGGCGAAGTGGACCATGGGTGCAGGCGTTGTGAAGGAGTAGCCGTGGGTAGGGTTTGTGGGTTGGCAGTGAATGTTTGGGATTTTGGGGGAAAGGGTTTTAGGAGAATGGTTTGAGCCGTGGGTAAGCTGTTTGGGATTGCTTATATGTGATGTCGTGTTTTTTCTTTTTGTTTATGAACACCAAAAATAAAAAATAAAAGCTCCAGGCTTTTATTTGACTGGAGCTTTTYTCAATAAAAGCTCCAGGTTTTTATAAAACTAGAACTTTTACTATTATATAAAAATTAGAATACCATAAAAGCTCCAGGCTTTCAAAAACTTGGAACTTTTGTGAGAATGCTTTTAGCCTTTTTTCTACTAGTGTTATACACCTTCATCCTCGCTTGAGAATCCGACTCGAGCTTTATCCCTTCTCGGCTAGTCGTCTAGGAATACTCTTGATTAACCAATCTCTTTCGGTGCCCCCGTCCAAGATTACCTCCTCTTCAGTGCTTCTGTCCTAGAGAATGCTGCTCGTATCCTTTGCCTGCTTTACTTGATCTGCCTATGCTTGCTTAACTCCTTTTTGGTGCCACCGTTAAGGAAAACCTTCTTATATGTTTTCTCGTACCTACTTGATCTGCTTATGCCTGCTTGACTTTCCTTCGGCTACGCCACGCCATCAAACAAGACTTTTCACTTAATGTTGTATAGTGGCGTCTTTTGCTGAAGTTATTGCTGAGGATGGTGTTGCTGAGCTGTTGGGGAACTGCTGTAGCTCGATTAGGGATTCTTTGATATTAATTTTTGCTTTGACCTTTGTTCTTGACTTTTGCTTTGCTTTGGATCATGGTATTTACCCCTTTATGTATGGTTACCATGGCAAGACGTCTTGCAATGCTGGTGCTTTGAATTTGAGAAGGAATAGAGCATTCCTGCACTTGTATTAATGTCCACTTAACGCAGAGCCAATCGATGTCTAGAAGCCAGCCCCCAAAACGTTGTGTTTAYCTCGAGAAGCCAYTCCTTGTTTGCTAGACCAGGAGCCTAATGCCTGCGTAGATACCCTGACCCATTGCTGATGTGAGATGTTGGACTGTAGCTTAGACAAAGATTTGCTGTGTTGTGCGAGATGTTAGTGACGACGTGATTTGCTTTTGTTTGGGGTTTGCCCCCTTGGKTGTGTACCTGCAAAATTTGCACTTAAACGTGGACCCTAGCTTTGCATTGGTTTGTTTTAGGACCTGCTTAGACTCCTTAACTAAGAGTTGACTTGTTTGACTTTTGTGACTTGATTGTTACTATGCATGCAACTTATATGCGACACTGCGCATTGACTGGACTTATTTGCAACTTTGTGTTTTGACTATAGACTCACAAGTCAACTCGACTCATTCCTAGTATGCAAGGACTTAGTTGCAATGTTTTGTGTAATGCAATGAATTTTATTGAAACAATCGACTCAAAGGAGCAAATACATGTTAATGTTAGTTTTTGAAATACATGCAGAGGGCCTTCTTGACCTAAGTTTTGGCTCAAGCCCTCACATGTTAAGGTGAAAGCTTTCTTTGCGAACTGTGTGAAAGAGGGCATTGTGTGGCATATCATTAGATGCAATGTAGCCCTGAGTTACGGGCACTCTTGTTGTTGTGAAGTGTTATAGATCAACCTTTGCGGGTTGATGGAGTTTAACGGTCTAGAGCCTTTTGCAGAGTGATTGGATGATTGGCACTGGTTTGTAGTTGCAAGGTCCAGCAAGCGACTTTGACCCTATGTGTTGTTGATTTCCTTGTTTGATGCTTCCATGGTGTGGTGCTTCATTGAGTGACCATGTGCCGCTTGTTGGTCATCCCCCCCCACCCCCCCATTTTCGCTATGCAGACCCCCCGGTTTTGATATGCCTGAGAAATGTGCTACTCAAAGTCGATGAAACATGAAGGTTGTTGCTTGTTGAAGAACATGGTGGTCACGAATATGTTCTTGGCATAGGGAGCGCACATCGTCCTTGACCTGCTAAGTTGACAAAAGTACTTCAAACGTTAAGAGCTTGCCTTTCTTTTGTTGTAAGTCTCGAATGACTGCCGAGTGGTTACTGCTGAGATCAATGCACAACTTGTTGGGCATAAGTAGTGGTGCATTTGTTTATTGATGCCATGGCTTAGGCTAGCCTGATTGATGCCTATGCTTAAAGTTGAGGACTTAGTTTTTGAGTGCACTCTCAGGCCAGAGAACGTTTGCTGGACATGAGAACCTTATGTCAATGTCAAAGCCTCGTCACGTAACTGTTGACCGTGCCTTGGTAGAGTCAATTGCATGTGGTTGGAAACCTTAGTGACGCTGTTATAGGCCAACCTATATTGGAGTTCTACCATTGATGTTCATGTTTATTGTCTCTCTAAATCTTGGTCTTTAGCATTCTTTCTATTGGATTCACTCAAGTCAGAACTTGAGTTTTTGTTGCTCTTTTAGAAGGAACAGGAATTGGAGGACTGTTTTTGTTGATGTCAAGCCCCCCACCCTTGTGAGAATAGCAGTTTAACTCTGTTGCAAGCACAAATGACATTGTTGAAGCAAAGCCCCCACGGCTTGTTGGAGCTGACTAATGTGCAACTTTGACTACATGAGCAAGAGCCTGACTCTATGGTTGCATTAGGATGAGTAAGAGAGTCATAAGGGTTGTAGAAAGAAAGGCTAGGGATCTACAAAACAAAAAGGACTCAATTTGTGACTAGGAGTGACAAGATGAGAGGATTGAAGTGGTTGGCTAAGAGATGTCGATTCAAACTCGAGCCTATGTCAAGTTATAAACTAAAGAGAAGTTGAGCTTCAAACTTCTAGAAAACATCCAACCAACACAATGATGAAAATGACCTCTTTGTTTTATTAATTTAGTCGAACCTCGGGAAGAGGCTACCTACGTATCCAAGTGGAATCAGACCGATCGTAGTTCGTGCGGTTGTGTGTGCAAGTGATGCCTCATTTTGGCTAGGACGAAACCTTGTGGGGAATCGGCCTAGCTAGGCTAGGGCAATGCTCATTTGGAGAGGGCTTTTTAGGTTGTAATGTAGGCTGGGTGAGGGGTGGGAGACTTTTGGCAAACTTGCTGCAATGTATGTTTGCTTTGAGTTTCATTGTGGGACTTTGCAATGTGTGAAGCTGGGCTAGACTTTATCACTCTTTGTTGCTGAAGGTTTTTCTTTTGACTTTTTTGTTGGCTTTCTCTCTTTTTTTCCTTCTTTTTCTTTGTATTGTCTAAACCATAACTTGTTTTGGGTTTCTACTTTGCTTTGCTTTGCTTTGTGCCGCTTTGGCAATATGGAGGGTAAGAAGATGTAGGTGTGAAAGAAATCGACTTCTTTTGTCTTTGTTTGTATAAGAAGGCTCAAAGGGGGTTGCAAGAGATTTTGCTTTGATTTGTACTTTTGATAGGGTGCATGGAGGGAGAAGGATATTTTTGTGGAGCTATGAAGGAAGGCCTCTCGAGCTTGTCCAGTTTATTCATTTTTCCATTTTTTMGTTTTTTGTGAGGTCATGTGTMGATTAGCATTTCATCATTGAAGTCGAAGCACATGATAGGCTAATAAAAAAAAGAACTTTTATTATTGTGGAAGGCTAATGAGATGACAAGACTTTTATTCATAATTGACATAGACTTAACAAAAGGAATGGAATGGACAAATAGTAAATCTAGGTGGAGGGACTCTCCGACTCAACCTATGCTAGAACTTTATTGACTCTTGCTCATGTTGCCTTTTGTTGTGAACTGCGGGTGACTGCTTTGCTTTAGATTCTTGGCTTCTTACCCTCTGGAAGGATAGGAAGGTAACCGTCATCATCGTGTCTTGTATGTGATCCTTTAAAGAGATGCACTCTTCGGTGGATTGACCATAGCCACAATGGTACTCACAATACTTGCATTTTTGTCCCACTTTGCGGACCTCTTGTCAATTGGTGGATCTGGAGTTGGACCCACTGGAGTGATCACTACTAAAAAAGGGATCATTTGGACGCTTTTTGTGTCCTATAGGGACGCTAAAAAYCGTCCCAATTTCATTTTTGGACGCTTTAAAAAAGCATCCCAAATTTCAACGTGGATATTTTAGGACGCTTTTTTGGGTCTAAATTTATGAAAATTAGGACGCTTAAAAATGTCTCACMATGATTTATTGGGACACTTTAATTTTTTTAGTCCTTACTGAAGATAATTGGGACGCTTTTTTGAGTCCATATAAATTAGGATGCTTTTTTGAGTCCTTGTAGTTACAAATTTTTTAATGTGCCATCTCAAAAAATTGGACACAAAAAAACGTCCATATATACCTATTTTTTTCCTACCAACAATTACAAGTGATATAATGACTAACACATCAATGATCAAAGATTTTAAACACTGAATATAAAATCTAAATATGCCATATATAGGGTTTTTTGCCAAAACAAACCTTTTAAAATCGAAAAATTGCAAAAACAAACCTTTAAAAATCGAAAAATTGCAAAAACAAACCTTTTAAAACGATATTTGTAAAAACAAACCAAAAACGAAAAAAAGTTTGTAATCAAAAACCCGCTGACATCATATGGGGTTTGACTCGAATTAAACACCTTTGACCCACTATTAACACCCAATTATTCTTATTTACACCTTAATTAACCTCCACCCTCACTCTTCATTACTTTATCTTTAACCTTGAACAAACAAACAACCCACTTCCAAGGTTCCACCACTGCTCCAGCCACGTATTGCCGCCGCACCACCGCTCCCACCGCTGCACACATCRCGACCCCCTTTCTCTCTCCTCCCTCGCCCATTCCCCCTTTCTCGCACAAAGAATTATGGCTGCACTGTCGTGGGACCTTTACCCCTTTGTCACTCCACGCACCGCCACCACCTACGTACCACCCTTAGCCACCCTCAAAACTCTTCCTCCACTCTCGACAATCATCCCCCACCACTCGAAAACCCTTATCAACCCCTGAAAACTACCTCCCCAACCTTTTCAAAACCCTAATCAACACCCCTCAAACCATCCTTGAAACCCTAACCGACTCCTCGAAACCACCTCAACCACCGCGGCTGGTCGAAGTACCTAGCGAGTAGTGACAAAACCCAGATCTGGCTGGTTGGGGACGCTAGACCCATCACGAGCATGGCAGGGGCAGCAGGAGCAACCACCACCATGCTAAGCGCAGTGGTGGTGGCCCACGATAGTGCAGCGCAGCCACGAGAGAGGGAGGAGAGAGAAAATTGAGGGAAGAAAAGAAGGGAGGAGAGAGAGGGTGGTGCGGTGGGGAGTGAGAAAGGGAGGAGAGAGGTTTGGGGAAGAACTAGAAGAAGGAGGAGAGAGAGGAGGTTCGGTTGGAGTAAGAGAGGGAGGAGAGAGAAGGTTTGGGAAAAGGATGAATAAGTGGGTGGAGATGTTAATTTAGGAATATTAGGGTGTAATAGAGGGTCAAAGGTGTTTAATTGGGGTCAAATCCACTTATGACATCAGCAGGTTTTTTATTACAAACTTTTTCGTTTTTGGTTTGTTTTTACAAATATCGTTTTAAAAGGTTGTTTTTTGCAATTTTTCGGTTTAAAAGGTTTGTTTGGCAAAAACCTATATAATAATAAATAATAATAAAATAAGTAATAAAATAAATAATAAAATAATAATAATAATAATAGATAATAATAATATAATAATAAATATAATAAATTATAATACTAATAATAATAATATAATAATAATAAAATAATAGTAATAATAATAATAATAAATATAATAATAATAATAATAATAAATAATAAGAATATAAATAATAAAATAATAATATAAAATAATAAAATATAAAAAATAATAATAATAATAAATAATAATAATAAATAATTAAAAATGAAAAAAGTACACAAAGGTTTAATTTGACACTATATGATATGTACAAAATTAAATACAGGAACTATTTGTTGCTAACATTAATATAAATATGTGCCAGTAGTAGTTCTAATAGCGACATACCGAACCTAAAGATAAATAACAAATCCATCAAATAGTATAATGGATCATTAAACAAGTCCAGGAATTAAATATATACATTCCTCTAATCTGATATATATGCTGCAAACATAATCTTGTAGCACTCTAAAGATGGTATCCTACTAAGCTAAGCGAAGCTTCGCCACATTTGAATGCTAACCATTATGCGCCATCATGAAGTGAAACTTTGAAACTATGTAAAAAGAAGTAAATAAGTCAAATGTTTATATAAATAAAATATAATAAAAAAAATATAAGTTAGGCAATTAATAATGGATGAAATTCTATGTGACATGGATAGTTGTATGGGATGAGAATTAACTATAATTTTAAAATTAACAAGAGTGAACTAATTAGATCATCCCTAAACTGAAAACAAAAATCATAAAGGAAGAACTCCAAATTATACTAGAAGATGCACAAATAGCAACACCAATTTCAACAAGGTTTCAAAATAGATTATGCGAGAATCTTACATATTAAATACAAAAAAACTTTCATAAGAGTCTTCACGCAACATGCCACGAAATTGAGGTGGGTCAAGCACCAATGCAAGGCAAGTTCAAAAGGAAAACAGCTCAAACTAGTTTAGTGGTTGTGATACATAAATCATATCTACAAGCAAAGTAAGAAGGGAGGGATCTCTTGATTATCTAACATGAGTACGCTGCCATGCAACAGGAGCATCAAAGTACCTTTTGTAGGTTGTACGTTAAAGGTGGATTTAATAATGCTTCTTATTACTGCAATATTGATTCAATGATGCTTACTGTTTTATAGATGCAATCTGATTGGTATAATCCTAAGTATGATCTAACATGATAGTATACGATTAGTGTAATGAATGCATACCCGAATTTTCAGATATTAGATGGTATGCTATCAGATATAAAACTGAATAGTACAAAAATAAACTAGAATTGTGGGAAGAATTWGAGGAGCAATGTCGACTGAATTCTCATATGAATGATAGATGTGTAAATAGGATCKGTAGATTTAAGTGAGTTGGAGAGGAAATCAACTCGGTTATAAAATATTTATGTTATATAACCTCACACTAACATCTCAATTGCAATAAGGTCTACGGAATTAGCAAGAACAGAAACTCATGTRTAAGGAAGAACAGAGCACTACTATCATGTGTGTTAATGTGTGTGCGCGCTTGTTGCTAACACAATGAAGCCACATCATGTAAGGCACATATTCAGGCAAAAAGATGAAAGTTCAAGAATAATCATTTACCTCAGAATTCACAACGAATAATGCTGCTTCTGCACTGTCTATAAGTTATGATGGAGTACTTCCATTGCGCACTGCTTTTTAGGACTTGCCCTAACTGAGCAACAACCACCTTAAATGTATGAGTAGTTTCGTTGAATTTAGTCTGAAGGTCTTCATTTTGCTTCTTTAAGGCTGCTAATTACCTTTTAAGTTCTCCACTTCAACTGCTCCATGGTTAACATAGTTTACTTTTTCTTTCCTTAAAATGCTTTGCACACCAAATATGTCACTTTGCTTCACCCCAAAGACATAGCGGACGTTTAGGAAATTCATCTTTATACATAAGCTCATTGAAAATCTCATTCTCAACTTCAACCTTCGACTTCGAAGAACTTGCATGGGTTTCCTAAACCTTAGTGTTTGCATCCTCCTGTTAAGAAATGAAAAACAAAATGTAATGCTTCATAGATTAATGTTTGATGGTTTAAATATATTTAATTTATYTATATTGATACCAAAAATTGACTAGATATTGTGCCCTCTTTAAAGCTTCCGTCCTTTTTGGTATACACTTCTTTATAGAAATCAAGTTCGCTAAACYTTCCTTTCTTCTTTTCCTGAAAAATCAAGGTGAATATCATAATAATTAAGCTGAAGATTCTTATTCAGAATAAACTAAAGTATAAAAGGTAATTAAAATAATTATACAAGATCAACTCTTCGATTAGCAAAGCTTGTTYCACCACTGAAGTGAGTATGTGCTAGTGATGCTTGAGCTTCTTTTCCTTGCTTGGATAATTTCTACAACATCACAACAAAATTTCAATGACCTAGAAGTGGTCCTATTTCTTATATAAATGATAAACTTTTAGTCATACCTCAAAATCAGATGAAAGCCAATAATCAACCAAGTCCACCCAATTCTGATCATTTACTTCACACTACTACATTAAAACTCTAATGCAACACCAAAAATCGTTGCAATAGCCTTCAAAAAGTGTTGCAAAAGGCCTTATGCAATGGTTTTCCTTTCGTTGCATTTGAAGGCGTTGCATTAGGTCTAATGCAACACTTTTATCAGCCTAATGCAACAGTTCTAAGAAATAAGTCAAAACGTTGCATTAGGTCTAATGCAACACCAAAAACGACCTAATGCAACGCTTCTTTAACTCCTTATGAACCGTTGCATTAGATACATGCAACAGCTAATTTTTCTTTTGCAACGATTTGTATCCTATTAATAATTGTTGCATTAGGTCTAATGCAACGATTTGACCAAATTTCAACTGTTACATTAGATAAATGCAACACTCAATTTTATCTTTTGCAACAACTTAAATTATAAAAATTAACTGTTACATTAGGTCTAATGCAACATTTTGACCAAAATTTCAACCGTTGCAAATACTACCTAATGCAACGCTTGAACATAATAAAATATAAATTAAATAATATTATATTATTATTTACTAATCATGAAACTATRAATAATTAATAACAAATATATCGAATAATAAGAGAATAATCATAACTAAAATATATATTTATATTAATAATATCATAATATGCAACGTAATTACAACGTTTGTRAACAAAATAAAACTAGCAACTCGCTCTAGTCCAAAATAGAAGCTAACTCGCATTGCATATTAGTTATGGTCTTATGACATCCTCCTTTTGTTTAAAACTAAAATACATATTTGTTTAATAATTTTTCTACGCAAAAGACCCKACAAAACATCTAGACATCATGGACAATTATCATCACTAATATAATATATACCTAAATACATAATCTATGTTGAGCTCCATCCATTGTACACTTTATGAATCACCCTTCCAAATCTTCATCGTGAGTCATTGCTTCATTGTTTGACCCATTTAGCTCATTTTGTACCTAATTACATTCAAACATTAGAAATATATTAGAACCTAAAAGACTATTATCAAGTATATAAGCTAAATAGAAACCAATGTCTACAAATAATGTTCATCTAGAATGGAATTGTGTTGTTTCTGAAGTTTCTATATTCAAATTACTTAACAGCATAGTTTTAGTACATTAGAACAACTATCAGAAGCTTAATAAACCAAACATTTTATCATCTGATTTTCGAAAGTCTAGAATGTACACGAATCGTGTTATAGGGTGCAGGTGACAAGCAAGGGATATAAAGTAGCTATAATAGCCTATTAGAGTCCTCTCCGATTTATAAGCTGATATATATTTAAGGTTGTGTACATCTTTACCCCATTGTATATATATACTGCATTTAACATTATTAAGAGCGGTAATTGCAACATTCAACCCAGCTTTACTTTAAAAAAGCTATAAGTGTTGATGTACCTAATATCTCCTATTAAGTGATAACCATCCAAGTTCACAATATATKTAATTAAACACAGCTAAACCCTTCAGTGAAAATAACATAACTTTCTTAGAAGCACATATATACAATCTAGAACAAAACACAAGCAAAACAACAACAATTCAGAGCAACTAATTAACCAAATTCAGTGTTCCCATTGCATAATCTACTAACGGATTCCTCTGCAAATAATTTAGAGCACAAATAAGCTTCAAGAATTATATTCTTTTTTGKTTCAAAATAAACATGATACATTCTATGACAATTTAGAGCCCTGCAACAATGTTGAGAAACGCAGAAGAAAAGAACAAAAGGTGACAAGAAAATTAAAAGACAATGCAAAGAAGAATGGAGGCAGCCCAAGCAATAAATATATACCTTGTAGTGCTTTCTGTAGATAGGAAAGACAAGCTCATCATCAACCACCACTTCATCATGCCTTCGGATTAATGTAAACCACTGAAAATTTCATGTAATAAAATTACCGAAATTTTCAAATTGGAGATTCGCCAAAATAAAAATAACAAGATGATAGAACAAAAATTAATCRAGAGTAAGAGTATTTTAGGGAGACTTCGATCAACATGACCCTATCAATCGTTGAAAGGACACTCATAGCACCCCTATAAATCGTTTAAAGTAGGATTTAGTATGCATAGATACAAGTTAGTATTGATATAAACAATGCATCACGCATGTCAAGCAATGAGATACTCCCTTCGTATTGTAATTCTCGCAACTCTTGCTATTATTTGTGAGAGATAAACTATTCAAGTGTTGTGAGAATTGCGACATGGAGGTTATAATAGAAATGAACCAAACTTGCCATTAGGCTGAGAGTGAATGGTATATTGATTAAAGAAAGCTCGCTGGGTAAGATTTCCAACATTTTTAACATAGGCAACAGAGATTGTAGTTGTGACTTGTCGTAAGATGTAGCTGCAAGACTAGTATTAATAGTTAACAACTCAACACAATGTTATTCATAATTCATGTGAATGGGATAGTCAATGAGAAAGTTTATATCTTGTTTGTTTGAATCCTTATTATTTAGACAGTACTTGATTGACATACATTAACTAGAAAAGTTTATAAAGATATTTGTAACATATCAAAATACCTCTTCTTTTGTAGGCATGAACTTGGATATTCATAACAAATCAAAGTTCTAAACTTCAAGCCTTGAGAGTGTCATACAACCCAAAACTGCAGACCATACAACCCAATTAAAAAAAACAACCCAAGAAACAGTCTGCATTAGCACCTTTGTAGCTTTGCTTAATTTTCAGAACCAAAACCCAATTAAACTTGCCTATAAACTTGATCGACTCTATAATTAAGGATGTTCCTAACATGATAGTAAGTTAATAAAATCAAGAAATCAATCAAAATAATCCGGTTTATGGGTCATTATTACCATGTACAAAGTTTTTAGTCAGGTGTGAAATTTGAGTTATATGCTCAATATTAAGGACATAACTTGCTTGAAACATGAAAATTAAACATGGTAGAAACGCTTAATAATATTCTAATGATACTAATAATTTTAATTGAAAATCAAGCAAACCCTATGCAAAAAAGGTCTTAAACATGTGAAAATCTGGCAGTACATTACCGCAGTTCTGTTTCCATTACATTTGCACAAAATTAAATGAAATAGGCTAAAATACTCAATAATGCTAAAATATCAAGAAAAACAAAAGAAAAATCCCCTAAATCACACTCAAAATTCTCATTAAAATATAAAAACCCACATGTACATCAAACCAAAAATGACCCCTAAATTCAATCACAAATTAACCCTCAATTTTCTCATAACTTCGACGAAAACAACTCTAAAATCCTTAACCCAACACCAAACAAAAACACTAATTGAACACTAATAAGAGCTAGATCTAAATTGACTCACAAACAACACAAGTAAAACTATAAGCTTGAATTAAAAGACCCTAAATTCAATCACAGCAAGAAATACGTTATTTTTTAATAAGTTTGAATTTAATCTAAATAAAACTCAAAAATATAATTTTTAATAAAGAACACAAGTAAAAAAAATTACCATCTGGAACCCGTCCTCATGGGAAGAAGACATTTGGATGATTCTATTTAAGACGAGGAACTCGTCCCTGCAAATTTGAACTCGCCGCAAAAGATTTCATCGTCGCCGCTAAAGATTTCATCGTCGCCACAAATGAAACAAATAATTGCAATTTGATGTTTACCTAGAACAAAATTGATAAATAAAATTAGGAAAGCTAGTTATTATTGATTTGATTAGAAGATGATGGCTATTATCAGTTTAGGATCGAAAATTGAAAATTGAATTCATTGGAATGTTGTGAACCCTTGTGAGATACGAAGTAGAAAAAAACAYTGTGAGGAGAGAGAAAGTAAATGTGTGGCTGATAGTAGAGCACTAAACAAATGAATGAAAGGGGTTTGAAAATTAAAATTGAGTTTAAAATGTACCAAAATAAAAGGAGGTAAAATTGACCGCCTAGTTATTTTTGTAATCGTTGCAATAGCTTCCATCTCTTTTTACATGGTTTTACACCCTTAAGGCCCTATTGCAACGGTTATATAGAAATGTTGCAGTTTTAAAAAAAAGCGTTGCATTTGACCATCTACTGCAGCGGTTACTATTAAATGTTGCATATAATTGTTGCATTAGATAAAATTGTTGCATATATAAGTGTTGCATTAGATAAAATTGTTGCATATAAATGTAGCATTAGCTTAAAGTGTTGCAAAGAAGTGTTGTATTTGGTTTTTAATGTAGTAGTGCCATCTGATCTGGTGGATTACTGGTAATTTCATCCACTGATCGTGTCTCAAGATTAAAATAAGTTTCCCTCAAGGAATACCTATATCTCTTCCAGGATTTAGAGGTACGCTTCAATATTGCCTTGTCAAACAACTCTCCATAAGGTATTAGAAAATGTTTCTTCAAAGAAAAAGAAATTAATTGTGTTAGACATTACTCTCTCAGATATTTTATAAAGATTAACCGTGAGTATATTGTATACATACTCATAGACCAAGCTACAAACAAGGATGACAAATTTTTCAATAAAAAACAATAGTAAAATAAAAGATACATTCAATTATTTAACCATTACACATCTTTTTATTAACTTGAATAAAAATCTTGTTGAATTATACATTCTGTGATATGCTGCCAAGCTGAGTTCTAACCCTGATCTCAACACTTTGTGATGGAGGTCAGATTGAGTGACCTGAAATCACTAAATAAAAGAAGAAGGAATTTCGAGGTGGTACTCAGTGGAACAGTAAATACAAAAATAAGAGAGAGAATAGAGAGAATAGAGAGAGAGAGAGAGAGAGAGAGAGAGAGAGAGAGAGAGAGAGTTTGTTGGTGACTCATCCCACATACAAGGAAGTAGCCAATATATAGGCAGTACGCTTAACAGAAATACATAAATGACACTTAAATGAAAATAAAATGCCAAAGGTAGTTATGAGATGCAATAATAAAATGCCAGCTAATAATATCTAATAATAAAATAAAGTTGTAAAATCAAATACGAAGTGTTACAGTTCAGATTGTTCAATTGATAGAGCCGCAACCTATACTAAGCTAATGTATATGATTAGCAATTGTTAACAACTACTATAGTCATCTGATTAATTTAGCCTAAGATTGAGTTGTTCTAATTTGGTTGTAAAATGAGAGGATCTTAAAGAACTGAGCATGAAAAGTTTAATGAGCATAAGAATGGAAATATAACTTTATGCACGCTGTTTTTTTAAGCTGCCATGTATTGGCCCTATACTTAATAATTACGAGTAGCTAATTACTCTTCTAGGAATATATAATGAGAATTTGATTTTGRTGGTTTCCTTTTTAAGAGCCGACTAATTTCAGTTGATCATAAGTACCAGCTTAATAATCTTACTTGCTGATGTGCARTTCATGTTTCTAGGTTCCACATCAGACCCAAATGAAGCCAATGCAACCAGAAAATGTGCCGGTTAAATATGGGACTATGGCTAAATTTTTGACAAATTGTGCATCAATGAGAGTATAGAAGCAACAAGATGAATGTGTGAAGGAACCAATGCATAACGAACACATGCAACTCGATGTAGCAAATCCAAGCGATGTATATGAAGGAATAATGGTTACAGGTTTCATTAATCAGACAATGGACAAGGTAATGAAAAGTTCAAAGGGATGATGCTTTGGACTAAAACAACTTGGTTAATCAAGAAAAAGGCATCTATATGTTATAGTAAAAAGATGGGAGAAGCTCGTAACATCAGCTCAGAGAGAATAGAACAATCCAGAACATAAAAAATACAATAAAGAWGGTTATAGAAAAGCAAACATCTTCAACATTAAAAGAATGCAATTGTGCATATTGATTCAACCTGAGTGGATGAACATAATTGACCAAATATGAAAAGCAGAAGACTCAAATTTAGTTGAAAATAATGGTATATGATAAGAATCGCTAACACATCTATACATTCAAATGTGAAGTTCTTTGGGAGTATCTGAACTGAAGCCCTACTTTAGCCCCTCAAGAAACTATTATTGATATTAAACTGTATCATTAACAATCTCAACAAATACTTACAACCAAGACTTCACTCTTAAATCAAAGTTATGTTTACTATCTAGTACTTATTATAAGATTACATAGAAGTATTATTATTATAAGTTTGCAACCACCTTTTACCATAATGATTTTTATATATGAAAGGCAAACATTCACTTCACACGACATCAATAAACAAACGAAAAAGTTCATACCCTGACAATTTTGATAACACCAYCTTTCATCGGCTTCTTCAACATATGCCATCTCTTATATCCAACCGGACAAAAAGATTCTCTTTTTGCAACATATCAAATAAACTTCACAAGGATGGAACCACCTTTTCCAAGAGGTTGGTTGTATACATTAAATTTCACGAGGTATTTTAAATCGTTATCAATCCAAACATCTCGAGATTGAACAGGACCTTTAATAAGGCAGCGCTTTCCATAAGCATTTGCACAAAGAAAGATACATTTGTAAATACTTCTTTCTAATAGACAAGGAATATTTTTTTTATTAACAAAGCAACAAACAAAAAATCACAAATCTAGCATGATATACAAATACAAAATCAAATGATAAAAGAATAAAAAGATTATTCAATTGAAAATTTTGGCTTACCATATGCTAATACCTCATCCCTCTCATCAAAGTTCACAATTTCAGGCCAATTTGGAACAACAGTACGATTTCGATGTCGAGGTTTGGCATATTTTACTTTATTCACACTTCAATTTTGATTTTCTACTTCATTTAAGTCTTCACAATCAGATGAAGACTCTACCAAGGTGTGATTTTGCCATAATTCGCTCTCAACATGAGTGTGTGGAGATGATCGTTCCATGTGTTGTGTATCTCTAGCTACATGCATGTAAGGATTAGACACTTTTCTTTGAAAGGGCTGAATTGATTCACAGCTCATATCCTTTTCAATTTGACTTTTACCCAATGTCATTGTCTCTAGAGTGGGTGGGGTTTGTGACATTTGAGGCTTTTTTGCTCCTATTGATGCAACTGCAACTCTTTTTCCATGTGATGATTTTGTTCCACTATCAAGAGACATAGCAGGTGTACGTTTTAGTGAAGGTTGTTGCATTTCTTTTTTAGGCAATTTTGCTTCGTTGTGTTGCGATGAGATAGATGATATTCTTTGRTGCTGTTTTGGAGCACTAGTATCCTTTGCATTATATTGCCGACCCATGGATAAGCGCTGCTGTTGTGACGTCGCAAATTTCAGTTTTTGCTTCGATGCCATGGACATGCTTTGGGTCACATTTCCTTCTTGCAATGATGCTTCTATAGTATGTACAATAGACTGTTTTTGTGTTTCAAGGGTTGGGTGTGATAGGTTAGGCTGTGAATTTGACATCCTAATATGGGATTTTTGTAGTGATGAAGAAAATTCAGGCATTGAAGGTTGGGTCGGTTTCAAAGAAGGGGTAAGAGTGAACTTTGTCATATTTTTGGCAGCCATAGGCGGCTTGATGGGTTCAGCTAAGTACCCAAATGTTTGAGATGGTCCTCATTTAGTAGTAGATGGGTTGAAAGGCAATTTGGCTTGTTGTGATGTTTTAGGACATGTAGGTTCAATGGTTTGAGGTGTCACAAAGTTTGAAGGTTTAGGTGATTGTGATGTTGCAGGGATTGAATGTTTAAATGCTTCTGATGTTTTTAAGGCRAGAATCTGCAACATGAAATGGTTGCTTATTCTCTGAACCATTTCCAATACTACTTGCAGCTGCAAAAGTCTTCTTACTTCAGTAACTCATTTTATATATGTCTGTTGCAAGAAAGAAATAAGGATAGTTAGTAAACAAGAATGTACAAAATTAAAGATATTAGATAGCAATAAGTCAATAAGGATAAGTCAAAATTAAAGAATGTACACCTATGGGAAGGATTCCTGAAGAAATAGATTCTTGTTGTTATAAGCTTATTTCATCTTCTTTAGAAAAAATACAAGACAGACTTCCACTAAACATAAATAAATTACAAGACATACTTATAAGTTAGAAAAGCCTAGTTTTTAATTATATAAGTTTGATTTTCTGATTAGATTTGACCTTTTTTTTCACAATGATTACATTGTACATATAAGTCAGATTAAAAGATATCTTATTATGATAAGATTATAATCTCATATTCAGATTATCACTTATACTAGAATCAAAGAGTAAGGGCTCTATAGCTTGATATGTAGTATTGTTGGCATATCATTAATAGTATACAAAATGAAGAAAATAATACTAACTCTATTACTGCATTTTATTTTCTTATAGTTCTGACCACCAACTATGGAAGAGCTTATACAAAACAATGTATCCATTTAAGTTGAAATAAAGCCAACTTTGCACAGTACAAATAGCGCGCAAGCATACTCTTTATTACTAACCCACATAGCAAAAGAATGTCCACATGCTCAAGTATTTTATAGAGCAAGAACATCACGCACAAATATATTAAAAGTGAGCACAGGTAGAACTTGAAGGTGAAAGTGTGGAAATGAATTCAAGTCTTGGTACATTGTATCATCTTATTGCCAGCAAAATATATTTGTGCATTAGGTGTTGGTAATGAAATAAAGGAATAATGGGCTATTGCAACATATCGATTTTTCACTCGACCAAATTAAACCCTTTTTACAGTATTTTACTATACCGACCCACACTCGAAGACCCTCATGATTCCCTCTCTCAGCCCCTCTCTTCTCTCTTCTTCTTCTTTTACAGTAATGTCAAATATGCAAAAATATTCGTTATTTTTGGATATATGTTTCTTTATATGCAAAAATTGTTTGGTTGTTGTTGTGTAGCAACAGAAAGTGATTYTATCATGATGATAGCAGGAAATACTAGTATTGTGGACAATCTCATGTAAGTAATTGGGATGGTTTTTCAGAATTTAAACAAAGGGCTATTGATTTTTCTTTTGCCCAACTCATAAGGAAAAGCTAAATATTCCGTTTAAAATATAGACTATTTTTAACAAAGCTAGATATGGTACAAATGACTATCAATTTGTCAAAGAATACAACTTTGTAGTTTCGATATGTTTAACTGACTCTATTATAATTACCATATTTTACGAGGGACACAAGAATTCTGACAGTTTCATTGCTGGTATGTGACAATATACATTCCAACCCTTTGCTACTCGTTTTTCTCTTCATTGTACCCTTCTTGAAAATATACAGTTTCATGGCAAATGTTGGTCCTAATACRAATGGAGGTCAATTTTTCCTTTGCTCTATACAAGTGAGTTCAAAATATCATTCTTTTTTTCTTTTAGTTTATTTTATACTGATACAAAATCTTTGGCTTTCGGTGTTTCGTAGCTGTAGACTCTGTATATGTTTGTTCAATTGCTATATCTTCGACATTTAGCTAGCCTTGCTTTCAGGCTTAGTTGAGTTTGTATAATCAAATCATTTATATACTACTATTCTTGATGCAGGGCAATAATGTAAGAAGAAGAATAATCCCTCGTAATATATTTGTAGTTTGCTTGTTGATTATGCTAGAAGTGCTACTTCCTGCTGTTAATGTTTAAACTTTACAGTTTACAGCTTCTGTTTTTTTATTTTTATAATTTTACATTCGAATTTTGCCTTATCTCCCTTCATAAAAGTTGTAGATCTCGCTGAGATATTAAATTTAGGCATAAGAATCATCAAATTTGGAGTTGTGTACTAAAAGTTATGGCTATTACAATATCAACTGTCGTTCTGCCCACTATGTTATGTTGCCTCAACTCCTTCTCTTCCRTTTCTTTTTTTTTCTTGTTTTTTTAATCATTTGAAATTTTAAATCCAATCCTTTAACATTTTAACTTGAAAATTAACAAATTCATCTTCATATTGCTTCTTCTTGGATGGAAAATCTGGTTTCCTTCTTCACTTCTCCCATTTCAAAAAGTTGTAATTTTTTCTAATTAATTATATGTTTATGTAAATTTTGAGTAAAATGTGAAATTTATGACTTTAATTATGCGAATAATTTGAATATATTGGTATTGATTTTCTTTTTTGTTTATATATGAATTATTATCAATTTTTGGAATAGATGTGATATTATTTTTTTTTCGATTTTGTGTGAATTTTTCTGTGATTTTTTTCTGTTTTTTGTCTGTCTTTTGTGTGAATGTTTCTTCAATTTTTTCTGCTTTTTTTTTCTTTCTTTTGTGTGTTCTTAGTTCTTACTCGACTTACGATTGTTATTTACTGTTTTGAGTGTTTTGGTTTATTATGCTTGTTTATCTATTATGTATTAGCCTATTAGGTAATTATATATATGAAGTCACAACAATTGATACAAACATTTTCAGTGTATATTATGTAGTTATAAAAATAAAGCTAAGCATACACAACAATTGATATTTGATAGAGGCATTTGGATAAGAGTATAAAACAATTAGTTGTGGAACAATTAATTAACACATGAATGATTCAGGTCTACATTATGGTATTGGCAACAATTTTTTGATGTAGTAGTGTGTTTAACTCAACCCCCTTCAGAAATTCATTTTCAAAAAATTAATAAGCAATTCAGCAGAGCTTTCACAAGTATACGATTAAATAAAGTCACTCAATTTGACATGAAAGAAAATTTCACAACAGGAAAAAGGCATAACTTTCTAAATTGCTCTTGCAACGTGGTGCCAGCTCCTTCAGAAAGATCAATAGCCTTAGCAATGCACTTCCAAAATGCACCAAATGGATCTGTATAATATCAGTAAGACAACAAATGTCAGTGATGATAGATTACAATTCTCACATCAGCTCCTTTGCATCATTGCATGCATAATCTAAAGCAATCACAATTCAAGAGAATAAATCAAAATAAGGTAGAAAAAGCAACTATAGTATAGGAATAGTTTCTTGAATGTCATCCGATCAAAAAAAGTTTCTTGAAAGTCATGAACCCACACAATAAAAACTGAAGACATTCTCATATTAGCAAATAATACAAATGTATTCTTCTTACAAAAATTTCTCAAACACATAAAGAACCATATTAAATAGGACAAAATAACTGCATTTTCAAGTCTAAATATTAAAAAAAAAACAACTAAGTGTTAAAAACTATTAACCTACAAAGAAAACAAACCAAGTCAATGTAAGCTCGAAAATATGCATTAAAAGAAGAAAGAAAGAAACTCCCACAAAACATTAAACAAAGAAACAACATCCGCAAAATAATAAAAAAGAGGTCTGCTACAAAAGCATAAATAAAAAAACTAAAGTTCAGCAACGCCTAAATCAAATAAGTCTCGAGGCTTAGTCTTGATGATATGGAACCATCCTTTCCGAATCTCATCTTCAACGTAGAAAACTTGTTTTGCTTGTGATGAAAAGACAACCGGAGCATCTTTACCGACCCGTATGCATCAGTTTGGAGAAATTGACACATACATTACCATCGTCATATGTTTTCACACCCCTACGTATGTCTACCCAATCACAACGAAATAAGACAACTCTATATGCTCCATAGTAGTCTAATTCGACAATATCATTGACTCTTCCATAATACGCTTCWTCATCTGCTTTAGCCACAATTCCAGAATTCTGTGTCTTTAAAATGCTATCACGATCCATGGTTTGAAATTTATAACCATTTATCATCAAGCCTTTAAATCTTCTACCATAACAATTCAACCCACCAACTAAAGCCTCTCTTAGTTTGCCATCTTCAGTTGCATCTATACATATGTACCTACCACGATCCATGATCTAATCAAATAATGTAGTTTTGATAAGCATTTTCAAATTATAGATATAATAATATAAAATAACCTTATTTTGTAGCCAATCTCCGTATTCATTGATGATRCACTTACTTTCATCACTATCAGTGACTACATTTAAGTTACTCGATCATTTGTCGATTTTGTTGTAGAAATTCACTATAAATAAGGGATAAAATTAAAATTGAGTTGATATATCATAGAAATTTCTGAATARGATGAAACCCAATGAATGACTTACTCTAAGAGCTCTTTCAACTCATCGCAATGCAATAAAACATAACGATGAGCTTGTTTTAAGCTTTTGTCATCAAGTTTTACATTACGCTCCTTCCCAATCACTCGACCACTAGAATTGTACAAGTAGGTTGAATCATTCCTTTTAGGTCTATTGAAGATAGTCTTAACACCTTCAAAAAATCTAGAACAAAACATAATTGTCTCCTTCAGCAAATAACCTTTTGCAATAGATCCTTCTCGTTGGGCTTTGTTAGTGACTTGTGATTTCAAATGAGCCAAGTACCTTTCAAACAAAATAAAAAATAAAAAATCATACGTTCAAACCTAAAGATTAAGTTGAAAAAATCATTTTTCTTTAAGCGAAAAGAAAGTGAAGAAGATATGTTATTTCGCGTTTTGCATAGGATTTTTTTAATAACTAACCTCTCAATAGGATACATCCATCTGTATTGCACTGGTCCACCAAGTTTAGCCTCATCTACTAGATGAATTAATAAATGAACTGTGATTGTGAAAAATGAAGGCAAAAATTCCATCTCCATCTCACAAAGGGTCACAATAATCACACGTTGAAGATCACCTAAGTTCGTTATATAAAGAGTGGTGGAGCACAACTGCTTAAAAAAGGAAGACAACTTAGCAAGCAAGTCAATCACCTCTGTTGAATTTGAAGCTCTTAAGGCAACAGGGAGGATGTCCTGCATCAACACGTGGTTATTATGGCTTTTAAGATTTATCAACTTTCGTAGCTTCTTGTTGACACATCTTGAAAGGTCGGATCCATATCCATCAAGAACTTTAAGTTTTTGCAAAACCCTTAAGAACCTATCTTTTTCCTCGATAGACATAGTGTATGATGCAGGAGGCATGGTTTTCTCTCCATTAGATTGAGTTTGAGGCCAAAGGTGATACTTTATACCCAGTTTCTCCATGGCTTCTCTCGCACTCAAKTCATCTCTACTTTTCTTATCTATGCTTAGAAGAGTTCCCAGAATATTATCACACARATTCTTTTCAATATGCATAACATCTAAATTATGCCTCAAAAGATTATGCTCCCAATATTCTAAGTCATAGAAGATGCTTTTTTTTGTACCAATGAKATTTTCGTTGGCACTAGTATCAACATCAACATCTATGTTCTCCTCCTCAACATCACCTCTTTTTTTTTCCCTCTTTTTCCCTTTACTTATTTTGGTTCGATCACCGTAAACATACTGAACCTTTTCTTGATGCCTCAAAATCTCGATGCCACTAGCACGAATCGGATCTTCACCACAATCGATGGTTCCATCAAACTTTTCACTTTGAAATCGATAAGAACCACAATATATAACAAATTTTTCCACCAAACTTTATATAAGGAGTGTAGTGGATGCATAGAGGACATGCTTTGTAGCCTTTAGTGGGCAAGCCAGACAACATTGCATATGCCGGAAAGTCATTGATAGTCCAAAGCAAACTTGCTCGCAATTTGAATGTTTCCCCACTATAAGCATCATCAAAAGCATCAACCCCAGCCCACAACAATTTCAATTCATGCACTAATGGTTGCAAATACACATCAATGTCAATTCCTGGGCCTGCTTTCCCTGGAATAATAGTTGATAAAATAAATAATTATAAGGAATCATCATAGCTGGCCACGTACTATGAGAAGTGTTCATAAGACGATAAGGATTAAAGCTATTGCTTGCAAGTCCAAATCGAACACTACGAGGGTCAGAGCTAAAATCCTTGTATCGATCATCAAATTGTTGCCATGCTAAGGCATCTGCAGGGTGACTCAGAATTCCATCTTGCGCATGCTTTTTATCACGCTCTTTATCATGCCATCTCATTTCCTCAACTGTTTTAGATGACTTGTAAATTCTCTACAATCTCGGAAAAAGAGGAAAATACCGCATTACTTTAGTCGGTTGACCTCTCTTACAAGTGGTATTCTGACTTTCACCACTAGAGTCACCTCCTTACCTTCAACTACTTTCCATCTAGATGTACCAAAAACATGACACTTGTCATTTTTAGAATATTCACCCCAATACAAACTACAATTATTTGGACAAGCATCAATCTTCTCATAACCAAGGCCTAGATCTTTGATCATTTTCTTACTTTGATAATAAGAAGAAGGAAACTCTTTTCCTTGTGGAAATGCATCTAGGATAAGAGTGAGTAACATATTGAAAGATTCAGCAGACCAATGATTCATACATTTCAAGTGAAATAAGTGTAAGATGAAAGATAATTTTGAAAAAGTGGTACAACCATCGTAAAGTTCTTCATTCGTAGCTTTAAGTAACTTCTTATACTTCACCTCTTCTTCTTCTATTATGGAATCATTAGGCTCAAACTCACCATCACCGTAACTTGGCTCATTAAAGGATTCATCATTTTCTTGTGCTTGAGAGTCAGAATCATTGGGAGGTTTATCAAAACCAAACGCTAATCTTAATAGCCCTCCCATATCATCTCTAGCTATTGAAGTAGTAGGATTGCTAGAAGGTGTTGCACTAGCACTTCGTGCATCACTTCCTAATACACGCTCGAGCAAATTCACTTTACCATAAAAAATCCACTCCTTATATGACTTATGAAAACCTTTGAACAAAATATGTCTTTCTACTTCACTTATCGGAAACCATTTTCCCACTTTACAAAACTTACAAGGGCATAAAATGTTTGCTTCCGTCATGCCTTCCTTGGCAAACTCAATGAATTGRATACAACTAGTAGCGTATTTAGGATGATTTAATGGTAGATCGATCCAACTCGTATCCATGTCTATAAATAATTAAATTTTTCGTAAGATATAAAAATATGAATTATACTAGTTTATGCGTAATTGTTGAGTTTAGTAGATAAGAAATTACTTATACTAATTGTAAAGAAAGGACTTACTATGGAAGCCCATAGGATATGGAAGTCGATAGAAGCCCATAGGATATGGAAGTCGATGCTTGTTTGATTATTATGTAGTAGTTTTCATTTCATGTTTGTAATACTTTATGCAATTTCATTACTATTTATTTGGCATCTATTTGGCATCGAGTAGTACTTTACTATTTCATTACATTATGGAAGTCGATTTGTAGTTTGATTAGTAATAGTAATAGCAATAGCAATAGCAATAGCAATAGCAATAGCAATAGCAATAGTAATGGGCATGAAAAATTGGCTATTTGTTTTACTTTCAATTGTAAGTCTTTTCCACTCAAATGACCAAACTAAAAACAAGTACTTCAAAAGAAAACATATTCACTAGATTATAGCAAGAGAAAACACAAAATAAAAACAACGGATAATCTAAAGAGGCATACCAAAATAAGGCATAACTCATTTGAAAACAAAATACACGTACTAGATAAGCTAATCATACAAAATAAAAACAACGGATAATCTAGAGAGCATAAAAAAGCAATAACTCAATTTGTTAAAGTAAATAAATACCTTTTAAGCTTAAGCTTGTTTTGTCCTTGATCCTGTCTTCAACAATAAATTACCCTGTGTAATCAAAGACATTACAGAAAATCAAAATGGATGTATATTACAAAGATAGTTTTATTGTTATCTAAAATTTTTAATCTATCCGTTCAAACCGACCACCTCAATAGGGCTTGATATTCTGCAAGATATAATAGTTATTCATTGTAACGAACAATATAATCCCAGCATATACTTAACAACAAATGAATTTATAATTACTTCAGTAAGTAAGAAGAAGGAAAGACAAGCCAAATTTCAACTACCGTTCGAAATGTTAAGTTGAATGTTGTGAATGAAAATGAAGACATGCACTACTATGAATTAAAGTAGCTAACCAATATTAACATGATAAGGGTAATGAGGAACAAATCTTAGTCACTCCTTAAATCGTTTCAAATAATCTATATAATAATTTATAACTTGGTTTTGGTTTGAAAGTTTGACACTTGGCATTCTCACATGTTTTTAGAGAAATTTAATTAAAAAACTAAAAAAACGACAATAACATACTACTCTGTACATGTTTTCGAAAGGTTGTGTGAATAAAAAAAACTACAAACCAATGCTCCACTTTTACATGCAAAATATTTTACAGTTAACAATTGAATATTTCTAAAAGCAATAGCAAAAATTTAACTCCAACAAAGGTATGTTCTTCTCCTCTTGGTTTTCCTTCTCGCACTTTGCATTATAGTGTGTTATTAACAACCGATCAATCTAAAATAACATGTTAATTTATCATTTAAGTTTTGTGTTTGTAACAATTTCTTTCTTAAATTGACAGGAAATTGATAATTTGCATGTACACAATACAACAACACATTTCATTGACAGACAATTTCTGGTATGTATTAAACCAACCCATTTTTTTGTTGTTGAATATACTTGCCTATTACTAATCATCATCACCACCATTAAATCATATATTGGACAATTTATACTTGCCTATTACTAATCGTCATCGCCGTCATCACCACCATTAAATCATATATTGGACGATTTATAAGAAAGGAAAATGTTTTTTATYTGAGAAAAGGAATTAATCAAAAAATCAAATAAACGATCATGATCATTGTCTATCATCACTTTCCTCATCAATCATCATCATCATCTCCGATCATCACTGTCAACTTCATAATACTCGTGGAATTGATTTTCATGGTATTTTTATWAGAATTTGATTGCAAATTTTCATGGGAAGAGTGATGAGATAAAGATGATGTTATTGAGGGAGGATTAGAGAGAGAAAAAATGGCAAAGGACATAGAAAGATAACGTAAATTGATGATAACCTGCTGGGAGTGTTGGGTTGTGATGGTGGGGTTGGTGATTTTTCAATTTTTATTTTCTTTGGGTTAGTTAATAGTAGTCTTTAATTGATGAAATGAGAATTTTAAATTCTCATAGTGAAACCAAGCGCATATTTTGCATTTACTATTTGTAGGAAAAATAGGAATAATGTATTATAATGTGAGTGAGGTTAAAAAGTAGGAGAGAGTGGGTGTAAAATGGGAAAGTGTGGAAAAGTGGGGTAAGTAAGGGTTTTTGTGGTTAAAAAGTGGGAGAGAGGGTGTCCTAAAATGGAATAAAGCACGATGCATAGAACATTAAAAATCATCCAAATGAGGAAATTGCACAAAACATTAAAAACCGGAGGGAGGATATGATTATTATATGAATTAATTGTTGAATTTATATTAAGTAAATATACAAGGTATTGTTTTATAAATTATCGTATTCTACTCTTTGGCCATTTTTAAGAAATTTATTAATTTCCAAATAATATCAATATTGTTATATAAACTATCATCATTGTTTTTTACAAATTGTACAATGAATTGACAATGTTGTTCTATAAATTAGCATTGTTGTTTTATAATTTATAAGAAGTGTTTCATAGTTTTATAATATTGTTTTATGCATTACCACACCATTGGGTTATAATTTTTCACCTAATTCTATAGAGTATTACATTATGAAAGAGTTTTTTATGTGTTAGTTCAAAGTACTTAGTTTGTGTTATTATTTTTTGTTTGTTTTATTGTTTATGTTAGATGGCAATAATAAGGAAGACTCCTCGGGAGCAAGTGCAAAAGAAGTATTAAGTTTACCCTAGACCAACACCTTATCAGTTAGAAATGGATGAGGGGGAAGACATTTCTGACTATATTGGTCGCTGTAGACCGTGGGCCAACCCCGCAGGGGGGCTTGGGCCTACATCGATGTGTGTGTTGTGGGCTTGAGCCACTGAACCCGCACGTGAGTGCGTTGGGGGAGTGTTGTCGAGTAAGGGGATCGCCACCGTGCCTGTAAAGGTTAATCACGGACGCCCAAAACGTTGGTGTCAAAACAATGGCCCCGCGTTCTGATCCAGTAACCAGTTCGTGGGTTCGGGGATCGGACATGGTACGGATTGAATCTTTGACCCAATCCGCCCGACAATAGTAACCGACCGAATCTACGTCGGTTTCAATAGATTTAAGTTCAATAAAGCACTCCATTATTAGTATGCACCCATATGCTTAAGCAATTTTGAAACAACTTATTTGGTGTCTAATTATCCTAAAAGTTACTACTAAATGGATTTCTATTATGCACAAACGACTACAATATCTAGAAATCGTGAACACTTGATATTAATAAATTAATACGGTGCCTAGAAGCCGGTTGTCCATAATTAATCTGACTTTAATGTGGATTCACATAATTTCCGGTCTTTATTTAAAGAGTATACGAAATACAATACAAACATATATACAATATGCATATCTTAATATACATACACCCTTACCTTGTTGCTGCAAAACAACAAATCGTTAGCAAATATTAAATATAATGATAGCACCTTTGATCGATCCGCTACAAAAATCAAACAAACATGTTAGTGTTGACAAAGAAAGTGCCTCAGATAAAGATCGCTATACATACAATGCAAAGAAGACAAATGTTAGGTAAACTGAAAGCAATATTAATGACACGATAAAATGAGAAGGATAATAAGTAATGAAAATGAAAACAACTACAAAAAGTGATTAAATAATCCTACATATTACATATGAAGGCGATGTGAATAAGGTGGGTATATCATACATTTATTAGTTGAGGATTGAGAACCGTCGAAATAGTTATTATGCAGTTGTAAGAGGAAGCGAAAAGATGGGGTTTTCGTGAGTGAACTAGACCTCAGAGTCTAACCTTAGAATATCGCGCGTGATATGTGATTCAAAAAGACGTATAGAACTCGCGTCGTTTGTGTTTTTTGTGTGAGGAGAGTATGTAGAGGCATGCCGACGGCCTACGAGTGTACGCAATCCGTCGAGAATGCGTAGAGACGAGCCTATCGTACATATAATAAGGGCATAAAATAAGCCAAAACAAAAACGAGCGTATCTACGCTCAAACTGAGCATATATATGCACGGTCAGTGTTGGGCTAGTATATCGCTTGAAAATTCTGAATCTCCCTTGATTTTTGAGCATATACGGCCCCAAGGTGAGCGCTATAGTAACACACAAGAAAATTGGCTTCGGCGCCACAACTTACCGACGATTTTCGTCGGTTAAGAGGCTGTTCGGGAATCACAATCGTCGTAATTCAAAGCATTACCGACAAATTTCGGATCGGTAGAGGTTTTTTACCGATCCGATTCCAGCCACAAAGAGGCCACCACACGCCGACCAAATCAAAAATAAACCCGACCAAAAACTGAGAAGGCAATGAAAGAGTACCCACTCTTACCCCCCGACGCCGAAAACGGTCGGTACACCCCACCCAGCACCAAAACAAGCTTATACCGACAACTGCACTCACTAAACATCTCGAAATCGAAGACAGAACTCATTACACAACCGACCCAGAATTTCATCCGTCGTAACCTGGCCTCTCCTCAAAAATTGCGCCAGAAGAAGTATCATGGAGAGGCTAATTACACCCAACGCGACTTAAAACCCCGAGCCAAGCATGCAATCCAAACCCGCACTCGTCGTAAAATGGCATCCATTAACCTTATTTAAAAAAAAAAATTTAGTGCCACTCCCAGAGCCGGAATAAATCGAATCAAAACAAAAAAGGCTCATCGAGACTCCATCTTTTAAAAAAATTAGTTCCACTACCGATCGACAATCCATCGATCTAAGGCCAAATTACTTGCACACTGATTTTAATACAAAGCAGAGGACATGGTTTGCTCAACAAAAACGAGAAGAATATTGATATTTACCTAAAAGCACAATACATTCACATTTAGCTATTCATATAACAAATACTGTCAATTCTGAACTCAAACTACAAATAATAATGGAACCCCACCCATGAGCAACAACTGAGAGCCAATTGAAAAGCCATGCCAGAGAGCGAATAAGCAGATAGACTATGCAGAAATGAAATGAAACGTGGAAAAGCCCAGCATCAATTAGGAAGAAAAGGGCTTCAGAAAGCATAGATAAAACACCCGGATATCACAATAGAGACCAGACATAATTAAGGAAAAAAAATTACACCGAAAAAACATAGTTCAGAACCTTATATGACAGGCCGTTATGGCAACTCCCATAATCCGTGCCCTGTACCACCACCCCAATGCAGACAACTAAAAACCTCAAAAATTACTTCAACATTGCCAATGGTAAACCTGGGCGCCCTCCGTACCCAGAAAAAACAATCAAATAACGCAATCGTCCTCCAAAACTTAGCCTTGATCTGTTAGCAAATTAGACCAGATACCGGTATCAAGCAAAGCTACCAAGTAACACTTTTACAAGTTAAAACAATACTGGACAGGAAATAAAATGAGAAAGAAGGAAATTGAGAGAGATGATAAATGATAGGGAAAGAATCCACAACTTTACCACCGGATGAAATTGAGAGAGATGTAACTCGGTTTGAGCATAGCTGTTTGATTCAGGTCCAGAACCAAAACTAACTGTTGGTTGTTAGAGCAAGCAGGCTACCAATTGCCATCAGCATAGAACACTTACATTACAATTCTACATTGACAGAAGAAAGTATATATTATGCATCTCTTTTCATAATGCAATAAGAGTAACTTGCCTTCTACAACATGAAACTCCTGTAATTAGCTCTCGTGTCCTCTGTCCAATTGGCATGCATTAAAAAGATTAGGTTGTGAAAATACAACGACTGCAACAAGTGAAAATAATCTGAAGATGACACAGACAATGTGATTCGGTGTTGCCATCTTAAGCAATGATCTATGCCTGCATTCATCAAATGAGAAAATTTGGGGAAAATACCAATGTTAATTTAAACCCCTAAATATAGGTTTAGGAAGACTAAGTTTCCACGTTTTAATTTAGCTGAAGCAAATCTTGAAACTTTTTGTAATATTAGGTGTGAATGCACATTACTATTTGCACTTCAAGAAATTCTTCTTTCTTCATTTTAACTTCTTGTAATTGTCATGAATGCCAATATCAACATCAGATTATCTAAAGCCTCTTATAGTTCGCCCTCATGCAATGGTTAGGGAGTCTACAGCACTATAGAACTAGGTCGTGTGATTCTTCGACACCCCCCAGACACCCCTCTCATATGTTTCCAGGGAATTGCAACAAAACAACAACTACTTCACAACTAAACTGGAAGGGGTGAAAAGAAAGGGTGTAGACCATTTATGAGCCAATATCGATTCAGTTCTCAACCCAGCAAGGCATATATTGAAAGTTAGCTCCGCTAGAAACAAAAGATACCTGTGCCTAGTCCATCAGAATCAATTGTTTGATTCTTGAATTGTTACTATCATCAAAGTTATTTTTCATTCATTCGAATGCACAATATCCAGTTTCGCAACTTATCAAGTAATTATTAGTCTAAAAGTCTCAAAACAAACTAGAACCAAAATGTAAGTTATTAAAAAAGCATGAGCTTAAAAAACAAAGAAATTCCAGTAGATCACAATTGAGAGGAAGCACTTAATTTTGAAACCTATTTCTTGAAGAATTCATACCATGGAAATCCAGAAAAAAGAAAAAGTGGGCCATTGTGCAATTCTCACAATATTCACTTGAAATTGAAGAGAAAAAAGTATGTCAATGAAGCAATCCTTCATCTGTTAAATCTTTAAAAAAATTAATTAAAAATCAGAGTCACCTTAGAAAACCTACATAGGACTAGTAGGGCAACATAAAGACCTGCATGACGAGGTCTAGCAATACCTGTAGAACACTGCATAGTCTTTCTGAAAGCAGGATCGAAATACAGAATAACCTATCCTAGTGTTACCTTGTATCTTATCTGAAGGATCAACATGAATAAATAAAGAATTATCACGAAGAAGTCACTACATGTCAAAAAAGGAAAAGAAAGGAAAAGGTACAAAAACCCAAGGCTTAAAAGCCAAAAAATAATAAACGAAATCAATTGAAACATTGAACCCCACTCAGTCTCCCTCCCCTCCCCTTTAAAGTTTTAAATCAACCTTCATGTATTGAAGCAGGCCAACGAATCCATAATTTTAAAATGAGGACTGAGGCGGTCAAAAGGAAAGTAAATTCCACTCTGTTTGAAATTGTCACACTATATGGTCTTTAGTTATAAAGTATAAAAATATCAAAGCAAAAATTTGAGAGAATAGAAATAAAATCAGTCAGAAAGCTAAGCAAACTTCAGCATGCTCCTAGATAAAAATTTATGCTTAATTACCTGTTATGAAAAGCTTGTGTTTGCTGATATCTGTTCTTTGTGGACTTGAAGCATGTATTAGTACAATCTTTACCTCGCAACGAGAACAAACCGATTTCTTTATAGCCATGTATATAATTGAGAAGCTAAGAGCAGGCATTAATTTGGAAACAAAACAACAATTCACCACTCTTTCAAACATATGGTCTATGTTTTTTCAAACCAAAAGCTTCTTATTATACTCCAATAGACTGCATACGCAAGAAAAAAGAAACTCAAAACATTAAATTCTCAAAATAAGCAAAGCAGTAGACTATGACAGATCCATAACTTGATGGTTTATCAGTGAGCCCAAGTAGTTCTACGATGAAAACCTGAATCCAACCAACACTTATCTAAAGCGCTTCAGTTTTGACGGAACTCAACCAATTTTAGCTTTATTTGCCTTCGGTCTTTAACCATTAAATAACTCCCTAATAATTTATCACTAGTTTTCTAACAAAACCATCATAATTGTCAGCTTACACCAGACTATAAGTTATCCTGATATTTATGTATCATTACAGGGGGAGTCGGCTAATTAGCTTTTTTCCGCGCGCGCCCGTGGTAACAACTAGTCTAAAAAGAGTTCCAATTTGTTACTTTACAAAACGTATGTAATGAATTAGAATTTAAAGTTGATTCATAGTACCAGAAATCTATTTAATATGACATTTAGATACGGGAGTACAAGGAAAGCATATCAGGAAACACCGTCACCCTGATCCATTTACAAAAATCAGGTAACTTCCCTCTTCGATAGGTTGACAGAGTAGATGGCAAGTCCGAACCCAGCATTCGAAATGCCAGCAAATAGAAGTAAAAAATAGAAGAGACTTGATTCTAATTTGAGTATAACATCAAACATACACAAAAAAACGGCATATCAGCAAGACAGAACAAACCACGCACGTGACATGAAATTATCGGGAAGGGTTCCCGTGCGACCGCACAAATGATAAGTCAGATAACACTGTTATGGAACTAGATGGGTCCAGCTGTTCTCAGGCATTTGAACCAGCTTCAGTCAATACAGTGGGCCTCAGAAAATCAGGACGCCAACACAAAAAAACCACTTGGATCTTTTCATTCTCACTTTGAGCAATGGAACATACATAAGGCAAACTGCAAGCACCTTTTATAAACTTTACTTAAGAGAGAATCTTTACAGAAACAAAGCACAAACAATAGGAAAGATGCTTGTGCTCGGGAAGAAACTACAAAAGGATAATTATACTGATAGGACCCATTAAAAAATAACAAGTCAACTAAGATTAGTATCGAATTACAGTTGCTTGGATTACCAAGATATATTATTACACCCCACGTAAGTAAACCGCCACGATGCTACTCAACATTGTTATAAATAAAATTCTCTACTAACATTACTACTTGAATATTTTCTTAAAGGCAAATCCCGAGATCAGAGGAGCCACCACAAACCCTCCCTAGCCTTTGTTTGCAGCTTATATAAACATATTATAATGAAAGTATGAAGTATAATAATTTCACACAACAGCGTTAGTGATCAAGAACCATCCACAATTGTAAACTATTGAGAGCATTTACCAAATTGCCCAAACATAAAATCAGGCATTGAATAATATAACCAATTAACTCAAACAACTAAAGTTAACAAACTAACCATTCAGCTCGGGGCGAAAATTGATCCCAAAGTACAGCGTTGTTAAAGATAACTGTAAAAAACTACAATTCGTTAGTCCTCGTTGACAATGTGTACATAATCATTAAAAAAAAAAAAACTAAAAAATTTGAAATCTCAATTACCAATCGATATCGTTGCACAATACATCCTCAGGATTCAAGCAAAATTAGCATCATTGACAAAGATCAGCTGTCATTCTCAAAATGGCACCCTTAGATCAAATCGCACTCGATTCTTGAAAAAAGAGCTAAAATTACTAACCAAATGTAACAGTAAAATCTAATAACATTATACTAAAAAGCAATCCACCACCGATTCCCTCTATTTTCCCCCAATTTCCCTCCTTACATCCTTCCCCTTATTTTATCACATATTATATTTTTTAGTTAACTATTATGTCATTATAAAGTCATTAAATAAAAAACAATTTAATTACAGGTTTAATGAAATAACCTTGACTAAACATTAAAAAACATTAGATCAAATTTACCAAGCAATTAAAATAGTTCACCAAACTCTCCATTAATCGCTTATTTATGCTGAATTCCAAAACGCTTCATTTTCTGGCTGAACAGATAAAAACTTCCGCGCAAAAGCCTGTGCACCCAAAATCATAAGTCTAGCTTGAAGAAAACCCAATATAAAAAATGCATTAAGGCACCGAACAACAATTAATGAATTAGAAAAGTTTCTGGACTCTAAGTCAATTCTGTGGATTCCTCGCTTACAGTATACACAAAATCAAAATTTAGACTCGCCAGATACCATGGATATAAAGGCACACATTTCGTGGAATCCCACTTTTCACTTGTCATTAAAGCCAATTCCTTTTCAGAATCAAAGAACAATGATAAACATCATAAAAGTAGCACGTTACGCAACCACTTACTTCCCAAAGACTTTTGGCCAGTTCAGTAAATGGAAACAAACAATTACTAAAAGCAAGGCGCCTGTGCCTTGGATGCGAGGAATCTCACTAGTGATTCAAAATGCGCAAGCGCACAAAGCCATTTTTCAAAGAGCCCATTGAAGGGAACAAACATTATTGCCGAGTGGAGAATATGACCACTTGCAGTTCTCCAATGATTGACAGGCTATGAATCCTTTCCTTAACAGAATTGAATATCGGGTCAGCTTAAACACATAAACACCCCGGCAAAAGCGTTGCAATTTTTCAAGCCAAAACACCAACAAAAAAGAACAAAGAGTATAGATTAATCAAACATAAAAGTCTCATAAACATTCTCTAAACCAAGTTACTGGCTTTAACTTAACAACTTCTGTTACAATTTTTCCGAAGCAATTTAAAAAACAAGTCCATCTAATTAGCTGCAGAAGAAAAAACAGTTGCCATTTACCACAAGTAAGACAAGAATGTTCTTCATCCAACAAACAACGCAGGCAAAACCAAACAGAGAGTTTCACAGGGAACGAGCATCAATAATATGCAACTTTAGATGCAGCTTTCTCACTGAAAAAGTTCACCAACCCCTAATCAAAAAATTTCGAAATAGATCTAATCCAAAAGCACAAACAAAAAAAACAAACAAAGATCACATCTACATGCGAACAGACTCGCGAACAGATGGGTCGAGTAAGAAAAAAAGGCGATGTCGACACATAAAAGAAGAGAGAAGGCAATTACACACAAACAATTAAATTTCTCATACGAAAAAAAAACCCTAATTTTACACGATAAATACTAAATAAAAAAAAGAAGACAAAAGCGACAAAAAAAAAAAAAAAACTTGACAACAAAACACTTCTAATGAACAAGAAAAACGAAAAATAGAAAGAAAACCCATAGATCTAAAAGGAGAATTAGGAATAAAAAGATTTTAAAAAAATCGGAGAAACGTGACCAGATCACAGGAGAGAGGAGATGGTGGCACAGAGAGAGAAAGGAAGAAGGAAGATGGTAAGGCGAGATCAACTCAGATAGAAGGAGCTGAGGTAGAAGAAGGAGTGAAAGGGAAGAGGGAAAGATGGAAAGAAGAACAGAGAAGCAGTCACGGAACCAATGAGGGAGAAGGAGGAAGTTTGAATCGAGCAGATAGAAGAAAGAGACCAAAGATGAGAGCATGAAAACGAAAGAGAGAAAAGAAAGAGAGACGAAAGAGAAAAAAAAAAAAGAATAAGACCGACAACCGTAGTAGCTTTATTATTATATGTTAAAAAAACATTACCACGACGACAACATGAAGAACCCCCAAATCGGATCAAAAGGAATTACAACCGACCGATTTATAAAAATTCGGTCGGAAATTTATTTCCATTTTTTTAAAAAAAAAAATAAAACTACAGAGGGGGTGTTAAATCCCAAAACATCAACCGACCGAGTTTTGAGAGAATCGTCGTGGATGTTTGGGAATTTTTTTTTTTAATATAAAATGCGATGGAAGTAATGGGCCGCACATAATTCAAGGGCTCACGACCCGGAGTAGATCGGTCGGCGAAGACAACTGCATGTTGTCAAAAGCTACCAACAACGACGAAGTATCGTAAGGGTAATACGACGTCTTTCGTGTCGATAATTTCGGTCGCCTTACACGAAATTTTCTGTAGTGTATCCTCAGCATCATAGGAAGCGTCAATTACGCAATCACGTATTTCCAATATATACGAAAGTTTTCTGACTTCTTTTCGGAATTTTGCATGAACCATAAGACACTTTCTTCTTGCAAGAAATACCAGTTAAGAGGGTTCTAAGAACATTCCAAGTATTTTTGAGATATTTTTAAAAGCTCACTTTTTTGATTTTCTAACTGATAATTTATCTGCGTACTATTTCATTTATAGAATATTGTAAAATCATGAAAAAATGAAAAATCACGAGCCCAAACAAAAAAAAATACTAAGGTTGAACGTCAGAAAAATGAAAGAAGAAATGCAATTGAACAAATCCTAAAACCAATCGAGAAATTCTAAAAATAGCAAAATAAAATAAAAAAAAATACTTTTGCCTCTTATTTTGACCTCCGGCACATGATTTTAAGCTTGACCTTCACATTATTTACGAGCTTTTTAACGGTTCAACTAGCGTCTTTCGAGAACTCACAATCAGAATCAAGAAAATGTGATAATGTTTTAATAATCGGTATCAATTTGGGGGAGTAACAATTAGAGTGCTACAAACGCCTTCCCTTTTTCTAAATGAACTAATCACACTGAATATATACTCAAAAAGACACGGTGATTTCAATTAGAACTGCACCACGTCAAACGGATGTCCTTATCCATACTTTGCCACACCGGGAGCCCTGGACCGCAATCAAGAGAAGGTTCTCTACTATCATCATTGATGGATTGCCTAACACTACACGTTTTATGTACCATGGAAGGMGGTATCTTACTCTTAAGGTCTTAGAATCTATTCTCATTGATGTTTATCAAGCTTGGGAGTATGATCACATTTATACTACTAATGTCGAATCATCTCAAGCAAGTGTAGACAATGTACATCATAATGAGGACAAGGAGGATTCAGAAGAAGATCTAGAAGAAGATACCAAGGTGTGGTAGAACATGTCTTAAAAAACGCACACAATATTGAAGACACTTTAGRCTAAATTGTTGTCATCTTTTACTATGGTAATTATTTTATCTCCTTTTTACATACATTTGTTTCCAATATTGTCAAATTGTAACTCTTGAATGTATTAGTATGATTATGATATGTGTGTAATCAAATGATAAGCTAAACTATATATCTAGGTGTATGTCTAATGATCTTACAATTACATCAAATGGGCAAAGGATTGTACCTAGAAATTCGACTAAAGATTATAGATTAAAAAATGCAATAAAAATAATGACACTTTGGTTAAAACACTTAAATTAGGAATCGATTATCAACATAATTAATAATCATCTACATTAGAAATATACAAAGACAATTTTTAAAGTAACACGACAAACTCAATCATTGTATATATATTATCACTTCAAAAGTAGTAACGTTTATTGCATTTAAATGTAACAAAATAAAAATAACTCGTGCCTTGCACGGGCTACATACTAGTATTCATTCAAACTCCATCCTTAACCCTGAAATTAATGACACCAATTAAAGATGTAAAATTGATGCAGCTCCATATCCTATTCTTAAGGTCTTCTATTTGTAGTTTGTAATCATCCATTTCGATTCTTGTAAGGACACCTTGACTACATACCTGGTCAAATTCATATATAAGTACCCATCTTTATCACCGCTATATTTTCCATTAGGCGAGGCATGCACAAATGAACTATCAAACACTACAAAAAAAATCCGTCTCTAAATTTAGGGACGAATTCTTCTAAATCCGTTGTTAAAATTACGATTTTTCTTAGACGATGTTTAATGGCAAAAAGTGTGGGGAGTATAGGGACGGATTTTTTTAGGGACGAATTTTTGAAAATCCYTCCCTAAATTCCATTTTTTCTAGTTTTCTAAATGTGGACCCTTTAGAGGTCGTTTTTGGACACAAAGATGGACCCCAACCCCCTT
>SNQN01004711.1:17114-38695 GCA_008642245.1 Bassia scoparia | reverse complement strand
CCCCTATCTCGCGCCGACTCTTCTGATCAACTGTATCACTGCTAATAATCATAGGATCATCAGCTTCCTGGAGATTGAATGGCGATCCCCTTAATGAGTCGTGCAACTGCTGCATTCTCTACAACTTGCTCTCCAAGCAGGTATTCTCCACTGCTTGAACTTTTGTAGTAATGCAGCAATACACATACCAATTATTGTGTAAATTGAATTGGTGCTATTGCTATTGTTGCAATTGTTAAATGGAAATTGAATCATGGTGTTTATTTGTGTGTACATTATCAATATGTTATGCTTCTGTTGTGTCTTAAATGTTGTGTTCTGCTTGAATAAAGTACTAAGAATGAGTATTTTATCGGATTTGGATCTAATCATATATTATCTGCGTTGCCAATATATATTCAAAGAATAGGAAGGGTGGAATTGATCATTGATCAGTTGATCAAAAAGAGTTATGCATGTTCGAGGGATTGTTATTTATAGGCACAATAATTTCTTGAGGCTTGCAATGGAGATACATGAATGATTGAATTGGAAGGAAAGGTAGATTTTTATTTAGAATATAAGGGTAATTTTAATGAATTAGCAAACAAAGCAACGAGGAGTTGAGGAATCGTGTTTTGTAAAAGAAGGTTGGTTGAGGCTGAGAGGAATTGTGTATAGAAAGGATTCTATTTGTTGTCAGCTTCTTATATTGATTTGTTGATTCTTCATTTCCCTTTATGTCCTGTGCATGCACGACATTCCAAATAAGGTATTGAAACCTCGCCCTAACACATCCAATTGCCATCTAGAGAGATTCTTGAAACTTTCATATTCAAACTTCAAGTTCTGATTTCTTTTCTTTTTTGTAATTTCAACTCCATGCCTGAACAAAATAGTTTGTCAGGCTTAGATACAGTACAACGAGACAGGACTATGATGTGCTGATGGTTAACGCAGGGTCACAGGGGTGGTTTGAGGAAATTAACCAGTTCTATGTGACTGGTATGTGTTGAAGTATCTAAATGGGATATTGGAGGGGTTTTTACACTCTATGTGGACATTTTCTTCGTAGGCATGTGAAGTATGCTGAGCGGTTGAAATGGACTAGTCTGCTGTTGGTAATTTGGTATTTTGTCTGAAGTGGGCATCATATGTGTTGAACCCGTGAACAACCCACATRTGAGTGAATGTGTTGTCCCACATTGAAATTAAGGGGAGTGTTGTGGTGATAAATCCCACATCGAAAGAGTTCGAGGTTGAGACCACYATATAAGGTTAAGGGGCTACTCCCCTCATTGCCATATGGTTTTGAGGTGGAAYCTCYTTGGTCTTGTGATGTGGACTTGCACTCCCCGTGGYGGGCGCGGCCCCGGCCCGTTTGACAATATGAGTGATTTTAATATGCTCAAGCATATGGAAGTTTCCTGGTTTCTGGTATTTTCTTGTTTTGCTGGTCATTCACACAGATAACTATTAGTAATCTGGAAGCAGTTTTAGAGATTAGTGAGGATTTATGAGTTGGACTCAGGAAGAATGATTATATATAGAGAGAGACATTATAAGGTTATGGATGCCTGGACTTGATAAAGGTTTTGATGCTTTGTAGATTGCAGACAATAACATGTTTTCATAAATTTGACGAGGGATCCAGTCAAAGAAGATTGCCTTTTCCTTACTTGAAGAGCAAATGCATTAGCAATAATCTGGGTTGAGTCATATACATAAATGTACAAAAGGAAAAGTAATGGGGAAATGTTAATTTTCTCRTGTAACTCATTTGTGACTTGTGAACTCTTTTAAATTTATTTGAGGGATCATTTTGTATTGTTAGAACTTAGAAGTCTTACTTGAAGCTTTAAGACAATAACTTGTCCTGTTCCCAAATCCTTCTCACAGCTGCCTATTAGTTTTTTTTTCTTTCAAAATATCCCCAAATCCACCTTTTAAATATTTTTACAATAGTTACACCACTTTCCGTTGAAATCCAAAAAATCTTTCTTTAAAAACCTTACGCTGTCTTCCTCTCTCAAATTCCTTTCACATCACTAATTAGGCGTTTCTATTTTCAATTTGATATATTTTTTGATTTTGAATCATTGCTCAGTCCCTTTTCATTTATCTAATTGTAGAATCAAGATATTGAAATTAAAAAAAAGGGACAAAAATCTGTCCGAAGATATAGACAAGTACCCATCTTTTTGATGAAAATCGAGCATAATTTGTCATAGCAGTGTTACCGTTCAGTAACTTTTCAAACCATGTTTTAGAGTCAAACTCAAGTATTCTAAGGTAATTAGTTTGAGTAATAGAATGTTTAAAGTTGGTTTTGATAAAAAAATTATCTCTTGTTTTAATCATTAATGTTACTCTCATGGAAAATGAAGAGCATCACTTTTCTTTCTCTAACGCAAAGTAAGCTACGTGTTGACACTTTCTTGACATGCTATTTTGTTCCTTAGAGTGGCTTTGACGGAACCTATGGATCACCTCACATGCACTTTTAAAAGACTATGCATCAAATGTGGAACATGGATGATTATTGTTTAGGTGGGAGGTGACTATGTATTTTAGAATATATTTTCAATTCAATCATCCAAAGCCTTAATTCCCAAAAGCCAAAAGGTGGTTAGTTAGACCAAAAATTGACATATTTCATGTATTATCACAAAAGTTCCTTTCCTTAATATCCTATGAAAAAGAAGCAAACTGTATTCTCAATGCAGCATCCCATTCTGAGTAATATTGGAAAAAAATTGGATAATGTAATTATGAATTGGGGGTTAGAAGTAGGAAATAGATGGGAGAGGGTGTGTGCCGAAAAGGGGAAAAATAAATGGTATAAGTGGTTTAGAAAATATAATATGTCGAGAGAGTGTGACCAAAATGGAAATCAAGCACAATGTCTAAACTCTATTAAAAATCGGGACCAATGAGAAATTGCACCAAAACATTTAAAAATCAGAGCGGATGATAATTTTCGCTTAAATTTTCGCACCTAATGTTCGATCACAACTTTCACAACATTTACCCAGTACTATCCTTTAAAGTTAATAACTTTTCAGACTTAATCTTGATTCCAAGATAACAATCTAATCATCTGTATTATTCTCCTATAGATTGAATTAAGCGTCATTTTATCCGATAGCTCCAAGCTTGTTAAAGAGAGTATGTTAACATCGATCACATTACATCATATCTTTCTACTTAGCCCTTTCGTTAAATTCTCCACACGTACTCCCATAATCATTTATAGAAATATCTTGTGTGACAACTCATTAAAATATTCATTGAATTACCCCTTCCACCTTTCCTTGATATCCTCTTCTTGTACCAATCAATCAATCACAACCTTAGTCCCGTGWAGTCATCTACAAAGATCTTCCTCCYGCACCCCCTACGATTGAGAGCCTCATTCTCATGCAAATCCATTTGCTTTATATCTTTTCTGATTCCTTTCCACCAAGTCATTTTCGATTTCCCTCTACCTCGTTTGAAATCTCCATGATCTCACTCTTCCACYGTTCYACTCTTCTTGTACTAAAATTCCAAAATCTTGTKGTTTTCATCTTTTAAACASTTTACCATGCACATATCCTTTCTCACTTGTCTTCTCCCCACCATCTTATAAGTTACCTTTTCCCCCTCCATTGAGTCCAACTTTTCATAAACCTCCTCTAAGCATAATCGTGTCCATTCCAAAATTTTCATGTCCACAAAAAGGATATACACAAAAAAGAAATTTCTCGTGTGACAACTCATAGTCACTCATTAAAATATTCATTGAATTACCCCTTCCACCTTTCCTTGATATCTTCATGTTGTACCAAAATTCCAAAATCTTATGGTTTTCATCTTTTACACACTTTACCATACCCATAACCTTCCTTKCTTGTCTTCTCCTCGCCATCTTATACGTTACTTTTTTCCCCTCCTTTGAGTCCATCTTTCCATAAACCTCCTCTAAGCATAATTGTGTTTATGTCCATCCCAAAATTTTCATGTCCACAAAAAGGATATACGCCCCCTCCTCTTCCTCCTCTCTATCTATCTTTCTATCTATGAGACAAAATTTTTATTGCCCAAAAATGGAAATCATACGAATAGTTTGCAACTTCCAGATGTGAGAATTGTTGCAATGCAAGTTTTAAAAAAAAGCTACGTAGAAATAAGGTTTTATCCATTCAAACAATTAAACCCAATGGCACAACATTAACCCATATAAGTCTCAATAAAAATAAAGAACCATAATTTAATCTAAAAAATTACAAAAGATCTTTTTTAAAAAAAGAATTGGTACAATTATTGAATTTTAGTCCCTAACATCCCCACTTATGGGACTAAGACTTTGATTGATTGARTCCCAAACATACAATAATTGCTAGGGAATATTGAGAACACAACTGGAAAAAAAAATCTAAATTGTGGTGATGACTAATGAACACCAAAAAGAGAATCCCCACAAAATGAAGATCAGCAATATGGCATTTAACATTAGCAATATGAAGCAAATAATGCCAATCCAACTTCAGAACATCAGATCTAAGTCCCTTAATTGAGGACTTAGCAAATGCACAAGAGAAGGGGATAATAGTGGATTACAGCTTTGATTGCTGTTGTTGGTGTTGCTTTTGTAAGGACTTATCAAATGCTCTATATTTTTATTGGTTTTTTAAGCAAGATGTTGTCCTTTGACTTCATTTTTGTGTGTGGCTTCCCAAGTTGGACGACTAACGCTGGAGTTATACCTGGAAGAAAAACGTAGTAGGACCTGAGAAAATAGAGTTACTGATGATCTGGCATTCTACTTGGTGGTGTTTAGACTATGAGAGTATATTTGTTTAGTCTATATTATTTGTGGAACATACCAATGAGTAGCTATACTCTAAGACTCCCATTAGGCCATTACACGTACAATCTCAAATTCTCAATTGTTATTATTTCACTAATTAAAACCAATTACTTCTTTCGTTTCTTTTTAATGGTAACAATTACAGAATATGGAAATCATCATATTTCAACAAATTTATCTCACCTCTCTTTTTTTTCCTATTCTTACATTCTCCCTTTTTTGTCCTTTCCTTTCTGCATATAATCTCTATCTATCTTCTTTTCACAATAGTTTGTTCATCCTATTATTGCTATTAAAAAGAAATGAAGGAAGTAAAACAAAATGTTCTTTTACCCTTCTAAACTTCTGATAGAAAAATGGCTTGCTGTAAAGTCAAAATCTTAATTTAATAAAGATTATTGTGAATTGCTCTGTCTGTCAACACCTGCTAAATTAGACTATTGGTCATCAACAATTTAATCTCTACTGAGGAGTTTGCCAGTTTTTTTTTCTTTTTTTTTATATCCTCTAGTAAACATTGCTGAATAGTGTCACGTGTGATCTTACAGAAGTTCAGAAGTTTGCGGAGATAGGCAAGGGCATTTGCTCATTGTGTGACGACTCAGACAAGACTAGTGGTATTCCTGTCTCCTCTATGCCTGTTGATCCTGTAATTAATGCAAATCATGCTTCTGATGGCTTGAGTGAGTTTAATCATGCCTACTTGAGCAAGATTATCCAGACACTTGAAAGCCGGCTGAATGAAGCTGAAGGCAGGCTCAAGGAGAAGGAACTGAMAATAGCTGAAAGTGAAACAACTATGAGAAATTTAGAGGCACATCATGATCTTACAAGGAGAGCCTTGGAGCAGCAACACAGAAGATGCACAGAGTTGGATGACCATCTTCTGGATCTCTTTAAGGAAAAAGTTGAAGCTGAAATTAAGTCTCTTGTGATGACAAGATTTACCAAGGACTCYTCTAAGTTGCTAGAAGATCGAAAAATGCTTATGGGGGAGCAAAAATCTGTACCTTTGGAGCCAACAGAGTCTCCAAAAATGGCGGAGGATGTGGAAAACAAAATTGCCATGCAGCAAGGGCAAGCTGAGAAGTTAGACACACATAATATCAGTACGGTAGAYGGCARTGAAGAAATTCTGAAGATGCGGAGAGGGGTAGCTAAGCTACGTAATCGCCTTTTTATACAGTTGGTTTTGCTGGGATTCGTTATTGCGCTGTTTGTCTTGCAGTTAGGACCAAAATCATCGGTGGTTGTACCAACCTAGTGTCGTCTATGCACTATGTAAGTAGGTGTTGCTTTGCTGATCTTGTATTTCTGTTTGAAGCAGGATCAATTGTTAAATTATATTTTTTTACATTCATGTTCACTTTTTTTTATAGGTGTTAAAGAGTATAGATAGATTGGATCATCGGAGACTGTAATTTACTTTTTAGTCTGTGTTCTTGAGGGTTCTAATATGTTGTCAGAAGCTATGAATGTTCCGGTGCTTAAAGCCCCTATATCAGATGTGTAAAATGTCAAATTTTGTGGATTGGATAAGGAATGGGTCAACTAGACCRATAATCGACTTCAAGGTCTGGTAGCTAGTGCAGAGGAATTTCCCTCTCAGTTTTTGAACTCTCCCTTTGGAATAACACTTTATTTMGATCTTTTCTGTGCAGATAGATGACTCCTGAGAATATGCTTCATTTTGGTTGAAATATCCGTATCGGAAACTGATACGATACGAACGACGAATACTTCAACTAATATTTTAAATAAAAATTTCAACTTWTATTTCACTAGTTTTTATTAGTGTTTCATCTGTTTATACTTCTGCATGTGTCCCTGAATGAGGTTTTAGATTACATACAATACAAGCACATGATTCATCGTTGAATTCTGTGACATTGTTGCTGTGCTTATATTGTTAGTCTCTTACTAATTATTATTTATTAGTATACTCCATCCGTATTCGCTTAACTGCAATAATTGTTTTTCACGATTATCAAGGAGGAGATTTAAGAGGGTAAACAAATAAATTAATGAAAATTATTTTAAGACAATCAAGAATGAGATTGTACGATACTAATTCTAAAATTATTTCATATAATTTGTTTGTTTACTTTTTTAAATCGTGTTCTTGATAATGGTGAAAAAATTTATTACAATTATATCGATACACATGGGAGTTTATTTATTAAGGTTAAGCCCAAGAACTGTAGGGCGGGCCGTGCCAATGTCATTTTTTCATCATTAATTTAATATGACCTTTTGTCATGCTTTTAGACTAGGTCTTGCTCAAAAGAAGTATTTTTTTTGGTAGGGTTAAAAAAAACCCAGAAATTTCACCAAACCCTAAATTAATGACTTTAAATCCAAAAGTTAACCTTTCCAATTGTACTTTGGCCATTTGGGTTTTGAGCATGAAGAAACATAAACAAAAAGTGCAGGACAATATAGCAACTGTAGAGTGTAATTTTTATTTTTATGGGGTTGTATAATACTCTCTCGATTTCATTTCTTTGTAACATGTTGATGTTGATGTCTAATAAAAAAGTTTATTTCAGCAACATGTTGACGTTGATGCTTAATCAAAAGGTTTGACCCATAATATTTTTACATTTATACACGTATTTGTAACTATACATTTGTAACAAAGATACGAAATATATTATTTATGAAACATAGAAAATTCTTTGRTACCAAATTATTTCACTATTTGTGTCTTTTAAAAATGATGTTGTATTTTTTTTAAAAAAAAAGTTGCATTTGATACAAAATAATTTGGGACGATAGAAAGAATCAGTGAAGAGACAATGTCTGAGCAAGTTGAATGGGTTCGTGAGTCCTGACGAGTACATTCAAACTATCCTTGGATTTTGTGAAGTGGAGATTCGTCTGTGGCCCAACGCCCTGCCCCATGTTAGGCTTCCCATCACATATGACACGAACACATTTTTTTTATCAACACTACTTCCAATTTATTATAATTATGAATTTATTAACCATTGTTGACGAAGTGGCGATTGAAACTACACTTGATAGAGAGAACCTGTGTTCGATCCCCGGTCCCGCAACAATAATTAGGAGGGGATTAAAATCTAATTATTTAAAATTGATCCTCGAATCCGGATTAGTCCAAAAGGGTGAACCGGGTAGATATACCAAAAAAAATCATGAATTTATGATACCATACTCCTGCTAACTACTGTATTCATTAACAAAACACTTTTTACAGGATTTCATCAGTATTTCATAATTGCTAACGACAAAGGCCAAAAATAAATATGTAAGACGACATTGTCACACTATAGTATATAATCATATTTCATATTAACAATTAATATAAACATTATACTGATGTACTACTACTCTAGCACTCATCATGCATATTATTATCATATAGTTTTAACAAGCACTGTACTACAAAACATAAGATAGAAAATTAAGGCAGAAACAATATAATATAATGTTGGCATTCATTTCCCACTGCACTTACATTGAATATATCAATTTGACCACTTCTTTTCAAGCAGTTTTCGTCATTATTTTATGATCAATGCTTTGTTAATTGTTACGGATCCACCACCCAACTTAGATTCTTGTTTATCAGCATCATTTACAGCTGCTACACTACTAATTCTTAATTTATTCTGATTAGAAAATCAAAAGGAAGAGAAAAAACACAAATTCAAATTCAACAGCTGATGTTATGTTCAATCATTTGGTGATGATGATGATGATGATGATGATGATGATGATGATGATGATGATGATGATGATGTGCTAGTGTTCATATTTGAGACTAGAAGCAGCTGTTCACTGTTATGCAGGTACATTTGCATTCAGCCTTCATCTTCTGTTGTTACCCTTTATTATTGAGATTGTAYTGTTGCAAAAATGCAAACTAGTGATTGTAGATTGTTTTTCTGGTTATGATAATCAAAGTGCAGTAAGCAAGAATGAATATGGCAATGATGAGTGAAGTTGAGTCATCTGCTAAACCTGCAACACTTGCACCAGTAAATGTTAACAAGGATGAATGCAGTACCATGAAATCCCTCACCATTAAAACAGCTACATGCATTAGCAGCACCAGCAGTTTTCTGAGTTGCAATACCACTGCTGCAGTAGCTAAAGAATCATCATTATCATCTGAATATAATTCCCCTTCTCTCATATCGCCTCCATCTTCGGCATTTGTATCTGCGCTTCAGTCGCCTTATGTTTCGCCACGAACATTGACTCCTAACTCCCCTGAGAATGATAAAGAGAAGGAAGAGACTCAGAGTCAGACTCTGTCTCATCAGCTTCCGCCACCTTTATTCGTGTCAACTTCATCGTCTGTGTCGTATTCTGGTTCGGACATTCCCAGTAGCTCATATACTCCGCCTACAGAAAGGTCTGATTATTCTGATGATGGGAGGCTGAAATATGTGGATTCCATTCCAGAGGCAGATACAACTGCACAACTTCCACCTCGCATTTCGTTCTCATTCCCAGTCCCTCGGCTCTCCTACGCTAAGGCCTCTGTGTCGTCTGCACTCAATGCGAAGCTTAGAAGCTGCGATGTTTTCATAGGATATAATGGTCAGAATGCAAACTTGGTTCGCTACTGCAAGTGGCTCAAGTCAGAGCTTGAGCTCCAGGGTATTGCTTGCTTCCTTGCTGATAGAGCGCGGTATGCAGACACTCAGAGTCACGAAATTGCTGACCGGGTTATTTGTTCTGTCAGTTTTGGCATTGTGGTGATATCAACAACTACTTTGTACAACCCTTTTAGTATGGAAGAGATCAGATTCTTCATTCAGAAAAAGAACCTGATCCCTATGTTCTTTGACACAGAACCAATTGAGGTTGCAGCTCTTCTCGACTGTAGGTCCGATGACAAACATTTTGTAGAGGTAAGCGAGGGACTGACTAGATTTAATGAATTTAAGCTAGAAGCAAAGGATGGTGATTGGAGGAGTTGTATCTCCAAAGCTTCTGCCATATTCCGTTCAAAGCTAGGACGCCAGAGCATCACTGCCAAGGAGCCGGAACATGAAGGAGTCGAGTTACCCTTCCCACGAAACAAAAAGTTTGTAGGAAGGCAAAAGGAACTGAAGGAGATGGAAGCCGCATTTTTTGGTATTGGAGAGGAGTCCTGTCTGCAGTTGAACCAACAACAGCCACCCTCTATCCGAGCCCAAGTGACCAGAGGAAGCACCTCTGGTCAGTCTGAAGGCTTTGCAGATGAGGAATCTGACATGGATGAATCCAGCAGTACAGGAGGGAGGTACATTAGTTTGGAAGTGGAATTGACTAGAAACAAGGGTCTTGCTACAGAGCCTCAGTTAGAAACTGCCAAAAGCAGAAATTCCTTGAAAAAGCCCAAGTACAAAAAATCAAGAAGTGGYAAGGATAAGTGCCCTGCAAGTAGTGTTATTTGCATCAGTGGCCCTGAAGGTGTCGGAAAGACCGAGCTTGCTCTGGAATTCGCCTGGAAATATTTTCATAGATACAAGATGGTGCTTTGGGTTGGTGGAGAGGCTCGTTACCTCAGGCAAAACTTGTTAAATCTATCAGTAGACCTTGGTTTGGATGTCAGTGCTGATCCCGAGAAGGAAAGAGGGAGAATCAGAAATTTTGAAGAACAAGAAAATGAAGCATTTAAAAGAATAAAGAGAGAGTTGTTTCGAGACATGCCTTACTTGATTGTCATAGATCATCTTGAGACAGAGAATGAGTGGTGGGAGGGAAAGGATCTCCATGATCTCATCCCAAGAACCACTGGAGGGACTCATGTGATTATCACGACAAGGCTTCCCAAGGTAATGAATTTTGATGTAATGCAGCTTCAAATATTGCCTTTGCCTGATGCAATGATGCTAATAAAAGGAAGGAAAAAGAAAGAGTATCCTGCTGAAGAGCATGATTTTCTACAGAAGTTTGAGGATAAATTAGGAAGGTCGACATTTGGCTTGGCAGTTGTTGATTCCTTACTTACAGAGCTTGCCATTTCACCATCTGCTCTATTCGAGGCTGTGCAGCAGGCTTCCTTCCAAGATGTGTCTGACGACTGTTTCTCAAGCTCAAYCGACAAGCAGCTTTGCAATWGCAATCCATTCTTGATAAAGACCCTTTCCTTTTGCTTTGCCATCTTGGATAAGGCAACACTTAATAAGAATTGTCTGGCTTCTAGGATGCTTCTCGTTGGTGCATGGTTTGCCCCTTCACCTATATCGGCAAATTTACTGGCCATGGCAGCTAAGCATATACCTGCAACAGAGAGTCGTATAAAGAAGTGGGGCAAGTGCTTAAATCCTACAACTTTCTGCTGTGGTGGCTGTTCTATGGTGTCTAGGACTTGGAAAAGCGAAGAAGAATATGCTCTCCTTCTGGTGAGACTAGGATTGGCAAGAAGAGTTTTGTGTCAGCCGGGACTGTGGATACAATTCCACCCCATAACCAGAATGTTTGCTAGAACAAGAGGAGGACCAGCTGTCACCCAGGCAACAGTTGTTTCCACAATGAAAATAGGAAAGCCATTGCTAAACTCCGATCATCTATGGGCTAGCGCATTTCTAGTTTTTGGATTCAAATCAGAGCCTCCACTAGTTCAGCTGAAAGCAATGGACATGGTTTCATTCATCAAGAAATCGGCTATCCCCCTGGCCATTGAGACCTACACAACATTTTCAAGGTGCAACTCTGCGTTAGAGCTCCTCAAGGTCTCTACAGGCGTACTGGAGGATGTGGAGAAATCATTTGTGTCCCAAATACAAGATTGGCGCCACAGCTCATTTTGCTGGAACAAGAATTTGCAGCAGTCTGATCAAAAGGTTGACGAGTATGCCTGGGAAGAAGTGACCCTTCTCAAAGCTACTTTACTGGAGACCAGAGCGAAGTTGTTGCTAAGAGGTGGATATTTTGATAGTGCCGAGGAGCTTTGTAGAACTTGTATTAGTATCAGGACGGTTATGCTAGGGCATAGCCATGCACAAACACTGGCTGCTCAAGAGACATTGGCAAAGTTGGTTAGATTAAGGAGCAAAATATAAGAAGAAAACTGTATTTYGTCCRAGAAATGCTTTAGATMTGTTCATACTGTAATTGTAGGTCTAGTGGATCATGTGACATTTTTACATGCTTTGCCATACATCGAGTTCCTGTTGTTTTTGCTTTGAACCAGTATTTGAGGCGAAAACGGTTCTTACTCATTGCACTTGCTTCTTATCATTTTTCATTTCATGATTCTCATGCTTAGGGTGTCCGTAGATCTTATGATGCTGTGGTCCAAGTTGCAAGTCTAACCAGCTTTGTTTAGTGATCTAATGTACTCCCTCCGTATTGGTTTATCTACAACAATGAGTATTTTATCTCTCACATATATTCTTAATTRTTGCRGATAAACYGATACGGAGGGAGTAGCTTGCAGTTAGCRATTCAGTTTCATTCCTCAAGATTTTCAATGAAACAAATCTTAAACCATACTACATTTCTGGGTAAAAAGAATTAGTGTAGTCATGAATTATGACATAACTTTTTGTATCTTTTAATAATCCGATTATCATGAGTCATGACAGCAACAGTTATTGGCATGGAGCCATACTTGACGATGTTATAAACCAAGTAACCAACCATTTCATAACTTAAAAAAAAAAAATCCACATCACAAAACAAGAACAGGGATTCCTATAGAGAGATCCATGGTAGTTCTCAATGACACGTTCTTTAGGTTTTCGGCATAATGTACATATTTATTAAAACTTGTACAAGTAGAAAGCTTTGAGTATTTACAAAATTACATGTATATTACTTCAAAGAAATTTCCCAAAGCATTAAGGCAACTGCTACTCACTCTCTAGGCAGTTGATCCAGGGAGTTGCTCGGGCAGTCGGGCTAGTATTCTACCTGTAAAGATTCAGCTGAATAGATTCCAGCAGAAGTGCACCCCGTCAATTTCGTTATAAAATAGCATACCACCGCATGGAAACTTGTATAATCATGTTGTCTTTGTGAAGTAGATCAACAGAAAAATTACATATATAAATGTAACAACAGTTTACAGCCCTCGAAGATGTTAATTGTAATCTCCAGGTATAATTGCACTGTTGGTTAAGTCAGTTTTGTACTTTTGTTACAAGCTTTTACAACCAACTGGATGTATTACAGCAATGACTACCTACAACCGAAGAATGAAAAACTTTGTATTGGGATTCAGGAGTATCAGGACCGAGGACAAACTCATACCATATTCATTGTGCAAGAAGGCCATCAAAGTGGAAATTCTTTTTGAAGGACATCAAGATTACGAGAATCACATGCTTCAATCATGTCATTCCTTGAAGCRCAGCTGCAAATAAATAAATGCAMAAAGTAAGCAGTCAAATACTGCAGCAAGCAAATCATACTCCTTTGAATTTGAAGTTACCTCAAAGAAATCCTCAAATACTGCCATGCATTATCTGCTTTTGGATTCATCGCAAGTGCACGAACATAGTAACGGATAGATTCCTCGTACATGCCCTGTCAACAAAGAACTTGTAAGACTAGATTTCTTTGCAAGGGCTCAATAATACAATAAAAATGCAAAAACAATGGACGCTGCATCCACCAAAAAGTAATGTTGAATAGGCTAGGCAGGAGAAACAAAGGTCCAAAGGAAAAGGGTACCCATGGTCCCACTTTTTGTGAGAGCTTATATAGGTAAAGGGGAGGAAAAATAATGGGACAGRGAAGTGGGGGACTACCATTCATACAAAACAAAATGTTGAAATGCTATTTGTGAGTCTTTCATAGGTAAATGGGGCAAAGATAATGGGATAAAGGGAGAACCATTCATTACCCAACAAATTGTCATGATGCTATTTTGATCAAACACATTCTAGATTGATTAAAACGCCTCATTTTAAAAGCTACTCCATTGGTCCATCATAAATAATCATATAGATGCAATATTAAGATGCTTGCAAAATATTGTCCGCATCTCCTTGACAGAAATAGGTTTTGTATAGATTTGCAAACATACCTTCACTTAGTGAAGAACTAGTTTTTATGTGCACGCGATGCGTGCTTAGGTTTATGAAAATTGTATTTCATCATTAAAAATAATTATAAAGTATGTATCAAAATAAAATGTTTATAGCTAATTAGCAATACAATTTTATTGAATTGTAACGTCTTTTTTGAAATTCAAAATAAAACCATTAATGCTTCAATTCTTTGTTTAAAACTTTTCGCTAATTAAGTTACATAATAAATACAATTTTCATTTTTTAATCACATAATAAGCAAAAGGGTAATTTAGACACATTTATTCATATTTTTTTCAAAATTCATTAAGGGTATAAAAGACTTTTAATAAGGGGGACACCATCGTCCTCCCCCCTTCCCTTATATAATAAAGATATTGAAATGATTGGAGGGGGAGAAGGTTGAGTGTGAGTGTGTGACTATGTGTGTGTATCAAAGTATCAAACAACGGGAATCCAATAACATGAAGAAGTCAACAGCAGAGTAAAAACCTGGTTGGCATAGCTGATACCCATATTCGCCCATGCACGAACATAATTAGGCTTCAGATCTAGGGCCTGATAGAAAAAGAACAAAATTAAAATTGAACTTTCTTGCAGAAATAAGGGGGGAAAATAGTACGCATWTCAATCAGTCCTAAAGCATGAAAAGGAATAATTAGAGCAWATACAACTGCCCGTCACAGATAGGGGATATTTATTTCCACTWAAAACCTGGATGCAATGTGTGAAAGTGCGAATGAAGAGCTAGTTCTTTTGGGGGGAGTGGGTATCAATATAGGCATATACATATCCAGTCGTTCAGGTTATGTGCATTTTAATTCCTAACTCTCCCTCRAAAGTTCCATTTCTGTGAGTAATTTTACCTGTTCTTGTGATATTTTTTGCTTTCCTACTCACCTRGTAGTTCAGTAATTTACTTGTTGCAAGAAGTTGTTATAAGTGATATTGTTATCCACCTGGTGATGTTTTTATTTTATTTTATTCAAAGCCTTTTTTTAAGTCCTTTAACTCCTTAACCAGCACCCTGAGGAAAGACTTTGCCTATGCTTTCACAAAATCTGGTTTCTTTAGTACCCAGGAAATACTTGTGTAACCCTTCTGGAAAAGGGCAACTCAGAGTAATAGAGATCAGGTTGCCTACATATGGATTTCCCCAAATATAGGAGAAGATGTACTGGAATGTTGCAATTATCAATGTTAGGAAGTTTTCGATCCATGGTGTCACAGCACTGGCATAATATATACAGAAAATGCAGGCACTATCAATTGCTAAAGAAAGATACCTGCTGATAAGCATCTATTGCTTCYGCACTCTGAACACTATTAGCTTGTGTGGCACCGAGTTTGTTCCAAAGCGAGTAATCGTGTGGCTTAAGTTTTATGGCTGTCTTGAATGAATCAATGGCTTTGTCAAATTCTCTAGATAAATTATAAAGGACCCCCAATACGATATGGACATCAGAATCCTCGGGCGACAGCTGGGCAGCCTCATTGAAGACCCTTGCCACCTGCATGTCATGAGCTTTTAGGTCCTAAAAGCGTATATAYCAATAATTTAAACCACAAAGACATAAAAGCATCATAATGTCTTTCAAAAGGTGGAGAAACACTGGTTATAGTCATTAAAAAGCTAGAAAGACTGGAACTGTGAATCTTTTCTTTTATTCCAAACAAGAGAAAAGAGAAGTAAATAAGAGGAAAATCAATGAAAGGAACGGGCACAAGCTGCAAGTCATTTTCAGGTTGATTGAAACCCTTTATCCAGACCAAAAAAACTTCCAAAAATCCATTAGATGGTAAACTTTATTTATTTCTATGACAATGAGACAGCAAATTGAATAAGATTGCATAACATAGTCGTATACTCTCTGTTTTTATTTAGATCCAACAAATGAAGTTCAGGACTCTTAGGGAAAAGTTGGCTGTGAGTAGTTAATGGTTACAGATAGATAAAATAGCATCGAATGAAGAGTGAGAAAAGGAGAAATGACATCCAAAAATAGAAATTCGTTGCATCTAAAAAGGAGTATATTCAATATGACTTGAAGCACCATAGTTGCCTAGTTGGCAGCCCAGCAAGTAGCAACGGACCAGTATGCTGGAAAAACACATCAGGGATACAGCAGAAAAGTATCACTGGTCAGCATAAGCCTCAAACTTAGGCCATGAGACAAACAATAAACAACAGCTAAACTGCTAAAGTAAGAAACACATGAAATACTGGCAAATGCAAACACTTACATCAGCATGATATAAAGAATCAGGCAGCTCCGCGGGTGAAAGTGTTCCGTACTTTGGGTGATTATGAAGCCACTGATACAAATATCTCAGTGCAGCAGTTTGCTCCAACTCTGAGGTTCCATACATATCATCATTGTCTCAAAATTATTATAAAACAAAGTAAAAGTGTTTCATGTTATGCCCATACTATGAAAATCTATGTGGTACAATTGTACCCCCAATTTTACTCAAATATTTTAATATTTATATCATTGTATGGCACCTATGAAATTTTAAAAGGTTATCAAGCTAAACCCTGTTACTCAATTATATATATATATATATATATATATATATATATATATAGATTGGGGAGAAATTTCCCTACAGAAGAAGGGGTATCCTCCTTTCAAAGAGTACAATATGAAGCAATTTTTACGCAGAAAACCCTGTTACAATCTCCTGATTCAACTTTTTGATGACACAAAAGATTGAATTTTAGATTTGTGATGGGTTAGAACTGAATACAGGAAATGAAAAATAAAAGTCATTTAGGGCCTGTTTACTTAAACTGAACAAAACTGAACTGAACTGAACTGAACTGAACTGAACTGAATTTTTTAAAACTGAACTGAACTGAACTGAACTGAACTGAACTGAACTGAACTGAACTGAACTGAATAAATAGGAAGATTTAAGTGTTGGATTTAAATTCCAAAACTGAACTGAACTGAATTGAACTGAACTGAACTGAACTGAACTGAACTGAATTTTTTGAAACTGAACTGAACTGAACTGAACTGAACAAAACTGAAATTAAGTTTAAGTAAACAGGCCCTTAAGAAAAACTAATTTCTAGGAGGAATATTCACTCCCAATGTTTTATTTAACCACTTAAATAAGTGATAATAAGTGTTTGGTGCTATGTTTGTTACACTATAACATACAGTTTAACTCATGGAGGAAAGAATTTAAACCAAAAAAAAAAAAACTCATGGAGGAAAGGATGGCAGCGAGAAAATAAGGTTAATAACCACTTAAAAGAAGGGTGCCATTTAGCAAAAGAAAACACTAAGGATACATTATATTATACAACAATAAAGGGGCATAAAATGAACATGAAAGGAAAAAAAAGGGGAAAATTTGCCATAACAAACCTTTTATAATGATTTTTTTTTTTGTGAGAATCCACCTTTTAAAAATAATTTGCAAAGAGAAACCCAAATCAAACAAAGTTTACCACATAAAACCCAAAGCAAAACAAATTTGTTGAACAAAACCTACAAAAGTTGTTACTCGTACAGTCATACATGAAATCCAAAACAAAAATTATTGGGATTTTCTATAAAATTTCGTCCACAATATACCCCTCAGGTTTGAGATCCTTCTACGATGTAACCTTAATGGTTAAATTTAACAAAATATATGGTTAAGTATAGTTTAAAAAAAACATAAAAACAACTTAATAAAAGCAGCTACCACTCCTCCTACCACCCACCCCAACTCCACCACTCCTCCTATGCTAATTAAAGGTTAAGCTCAATTAAAGATTTTATAAACATTTGGTTATCACGTAGAAGTGTACTAAAACTCAGGGGTATATTATAGAAGAAATTTTTTGTAGGGGTATATTGTAGAAAACGCAAAATCTCGAGGGTATTTCATAGAAAATCCCAAAATTATTTTTGTTAAAACTTAAAACAAACCTACATTTTGGTCTTGAGGTTTCTTTTGACACAGATTTTTTAATTTTAGGTTTCTCTTTAGGAAAGGAAATTTAAAAAGTGGTTTTCCACAAAAAAAGTCATAATAAAAGGTTAGTATTTGCTAATTTTCCTTAAAAAAAAACTAATGGCAATACTTAGAAGAAGAAAAGGAGTCAAAGTCTATATCCCAATAGATGGAGAAGGTTAGTCTGTGACAAGATTAGCTTAACAATTTCAATTAATTGATAGGTAGCGACTGTAACCGTGGAAACAAACATCCACAATGAAGTAATATGGAGGACCATTACCAATTTATGAAAAGAGTAGTAGTTCAAGACCTTCAAGAACTTCAAATTTTACAGTAACAATCAACAACCCAAACTCATCAAACAGATCCAGTTATRCAAGATCTACYGAGATTGGGAAAATGAAGAAGAGAGGAAGAACAAGGGAATAAGGATCAAATTTACCATTTGTGTGACTCACTCCAAGAGCAAGAAGCACTTCCAAATTTGTGGGGTCAGCTTCTTGAGCTTTTAACATTGACGCAATAGCCTGACACATTATAAAATGACCATACTAAGATGCTTTACCAGACATGTAGTTGCAATTAAGATATAATTCTTAGAATATGTRACAGACATTTCCTCTATATAAACAGGACCACCGATTATTTGCCAATTTGAAGGGTCCTCCAAGATTGGCAATTTGGCAGTCACTTCTACTCAATATGAAGCATTTCAATACCAGAAAATAATTCAATCATCATGTTTTCATATTCTCATGATATCCAACATCTAGGAAATTTTCAAAGTTTGTAACAGATCAATGAATGACAAAAATTACTGACCTGCTGATCATCATCATTTTCAGCGTGAGCTACTCTAGTAGCCTCAACCTTCAGAATTAATTAGGATTCTTCAAGACTTCAGCCTCTAAAGCAAGCATGCTTCACTCAGAAGCCCTTCCTAAACAGCTCCTGTCCTTCTTTTAAGGGATCAGGATGACCAATGGGATTCATGTCAGAAACAACATATACGCCTTAGAGGAATCTAAATTATGTTTAGCAGCAGATTGCTCATTGAGATACCTGCATTAATGTACATTAAGAGCCAATTAGTTTTGTATGAAAATGCTACCATTAGCCAATTATTAATACATCAGCCCTTTGTTTTATATCAGTAATGTTTTTACTTACTCATCAAAGCACTGGCCCAACTTTTATAGTATCATCACCACTGCACCTTCAGCGTGCTCAAATTCCCCGCCCAATCTTGACATTTAAATTGGCGACTCATCAACCATTTATCATCAAGGAAAACTCCTGTCTGCTTCAGCGTAAATTGTTAACCATTTATCACTGCCACGAGAGAGCTGAACAACATTTGAATCGGCAACAAACACTAGAGATGAGACAGAAACTCTAATCAAAATATACAAATGTCTTCACAAATTCTTAATTCTCACACTTGGGGGGAAAAATGATATAAATCCATAGCTACTCTGCAAAATGATGAAATAATACGTACAAAGTAGCAGCTTGCAAGTATATTGGCCTATTGGGGGTAAATTCAAGCTTCAAGTTAATAAATCAAAATGACTAAATAATAGGAGATCAAGAAAAAATAATCCTTTCAATGGAGACACTTTTATTTCGCACTTATAATCTATAAAGCAATTTATTTTTCTGCACTTGGTCTGTGTCATTGGGACAATTGTTGCAATTTCGAAAATAGTTTAATAAAGGCGAGTCAATTGGTTAAACAACATACGGAGTACATATTAAGCATTACATAAACTCTAACCCATGATCTTGGTGACATTGGTGTTACTATATGGATTCCCTATTGCAATTCTATTATGCCATATTGAGTATTGACTAGTATGTCCCACTATAATTGGGTATGTCCAACTTCCACAAGTTTCTGGCAGCAAATCCATTCTACATAGCAGTGCCCACCTGTGACCTATCTTTCACCTCATTTCTTATTGGCATCGTAAAAAAAATATAATCATTTTACTGCAGCAAGGATCAATATTGGTTTAGGCAAATTTATCTTAACATGTTATTTCCTCAATGGATAGACATTAATCATTTGCAGGCATCATCAAATAGCTAATAAATATATTTTCAGATAATGTAAGTATATACCTATCATTCATATATCAAGCAAAGATAAAACAAAACATAATTAAARTTTAAGAAATTACTTGCCTCGTCATGCGAAAACTGATCAGCCCAGGAAAGACCTCCACCATGAAGATTTTGGAATTCAGCTCCCCAGTCACCAGAACTCTCCTTGACTTGATTGCCTTCAACAAAAAGCTCACCACGACTCATCTTTGACACAAATTGAAGGAATCTTGAATTCTACAAGATGAAATGAGTGCAATGAGATTCAAAGCAATCTCTGAATAACAATCAAGAAAGTACCAAACCATAAATTAAAAAGATATAGCTTGAAAAAAAAATTCCCTTCTAATACATTGATTGCCCTGTTCCCCACTAAAGATCAATCAATCAATCAAAGCCTTAATCCCAAAAGTCGGGTAGGCTACATGAACCAAAAATGACTATTCCATGTAATCATCGGAAAAAATACTACTCCTACCGCTACGATCAAAGACCTCATTTTCATGAAAAWCCCTTTGCTTATAGCTTTCTAACGCATGCAATTTTCCCTTACTTTGTCGGTAATGCAACACCAGCTTTCCTCCCATTATCTTCGTTCCAAATTCTATCCATTAGAGTGTTTCCCCACATCCATCACCAGATTTCCCTCCATARTTGATCCCAGAAACCCTTTCATTCTACCTTCTAAACTGTCTTTGAAAAATCCTTGTCTTCAYGAAAAATAAAGTTATTGACAGAAGCAACCCAAGAAAAATGGACAAACCTGAAACTTAGGGTCATTGTCTTGGGATARAGTGTGAGCAAGCATGCGGGTTTGCTCCATTGCAGCTAAATTTGACATGGGTTGATTTGACATTTGATGAAAAGATGCAACCTGAGCTTGCTCCTATAAGAGGGCAGAAAGGAATCAAAGTMTATTTTCACAAAATGAGCAGAATAGTTAGATCTACACTTCATTTAATAACAGTGAAAATTGTGCAGATATTCAGAACACTGTCTGGGAAAAGAAGCTAGATGCTACTTAAGATGAGAAGGTGACCTAACAGCATTGTATGTATGTAAAAAAAAGGGCGCCTAGTGTGAGGCTAGATAGGGTCTGGCGGAATCAGAGATCCCAACCATTAGGACGTGTTCCTTCTCAAATGAATTGACCCACATATTAGGGCTGAAAGGCTCTGGCTTGTGCTGCCTAAACTCAGAAACCATCTGTCAGCAGAGCGTGAACGCCTTGAGACTCATTCCAATACTCTTCATCTCCCTAACCTACCAGGTAGAGGCCCTTCATTGATATCATTTTGTCAATATCCAGAGAATGAAGTAATGCATCCACCTGAGGAAAGCAAGAAAACAATTGAGCACTTGTCCAATATCGTTAAACAATAAAGCATTCAAATCAATAACAGACAAAATTAAGAAAATGACAACAGCCTACAACAGGATAAAAAGAAAAGAAAAATGAAAAAGAAAGCACTTTGGTCACGATTAGCACCTCCCTAACTTTCAACTATCCCCAGCTTACTGCTGCTAAATATGTTGTAAATGTTATAGTATGTGTTGGGGCGGAACCAGAAATTTGTTTTAAGGGGGGCCTTAACAAAAATTTATTTATTTGAAGGGGGCGGACATATAAATTAACATACTTTTCAACAATTTATACTGTTTTAAACCTATTTTTTTATAAAAAAAAA
>SNQN01004711.1:0-17089 GCA_008642245.1 Bassia scoparia | reverse complement strand
CACATAGTATATACATAGAACTTAAGCTACCCCATATGTGCTGTATTTAAAATCCCACCTTTGCTACTGACATAATTATAATCAGAAAAGCAACAGAATTCAGGTGCACAACTTACATGATCAAACTTGAGGCCAACATTAGGACCGTGTTCTTCTCAAATGAATTGACCACAATATTAGGGCTGAAAGGCTCTGGCTTGTGCTGCTAAACCTAGAAACCCATCTGTCAGCAGGAGCGTGAACGCCTTGAGACTCATTCCAATACTCTCTCTCCCTACCTACCAGGTAGAGGCCCTTCATTTAATTCATTGTCAATATCCAGAGAATGAAGTAATGCATCCATGAGGAAGCAAGAAAACAATTGAGCACTTGTCAATATCGTTAACAATAAAGATTCAAATCAATAACAGAACAAATTAGAAAATGACAACAGCCTACAACAGGATAAAAAAAGAAAATGAAAAAAAAGCACTTTGGTCACGCTTAGCACCTCCCTAACTTTCACTATCCTCCAGCTTACTGCTGCTAATATATGTTGTAAATGTTATAGTATGTGTTGGGGGGAACGAAAATTTTGTTTTAAGGGGGGCCTTAACAAAAATTTATTTATTTGAAGGGGGCGGACATATAATTAACATACTTTTCAACAATTTATACTGTTTTAAACCTATTTTTTATAAAAAAAAAAAAAAAAAAAGAAGTTGGAGGGGGCCGGGCCCACCCGCCCCGTGAAGTTCGCCACTTACAGGGATCTAACTTTACATATCACTTCAAATGCTGAGTTAGATATTAAGGCTAACACAGGTAAAATCATGAACACACCAAATTTCAAAAACATTTTGCCAAAGTTCAACAGCTGAATAAACTATGTCCATTGTGTATAAATGCGTGCGATCATCTCTATCAATCTTTCCATTCTCTACCTAAAGAAGTAACAAAAAAGGTGATTCTTAATCTTGATTTCACAAAAATCAAATATGCATCCTTTAAGGAGTGCAGTAGGAAGAGGACAATGTCCAGCAGTTTGTACTCATTTGTAAAGGGTATAGATGTTATATTACAAATTGTAGAGCACATATAGATGACCACAAATAGCTAGGTTCTATAATAATTAGATATCCACACATATTGCATAAGGTAGAATATCAATATTATCAATGTAGGATAACAAACCTGTGCATTAATAAAGTCCTCAGTTTTGTCTGCAAAAATAGTCGTGCCTAGATGCTGCTACGATTACGAATACATGTTTTTTCACTTTAGTCAAACCCAGCATAGGGAGTGCAGAAGGTTGAAAAGGTGCACCAAAACGGCTACTATCCACAAAGGAGTGTAGAAAACCAGACAATTTTCTGTGGTGGTCCTGCATAGTCGCAATTTCAAAATTATTAGCTAAGTAGTACAGCTATTAAATTTTCAACATACAATAAACTATACATGTTCCAAAGGAAAATATTAATGCAAAGTCAACCTCAAACAAAGGAACCTTTTTTTTTTTTTGAGGCTAATAAAAGGCAACAGAAAGATATAACTATTTATTTTGTATCAACATTTACCATAACTGTTTGAGACTAGATTGTTCACTAACAATAATTCAAAGAGTAATACTCTCCCAAGGAATTTTCTTTGGCATGCAATTGCTATTCTAGTGCCATAGCCTATGTCAAGGTGTCAGCAAAGGAAGAATTTTCCTTATATATTCTATTTTGTATCAAACTTCTTTGCTTTGGGAATAATGTGTGTGACTTGTTATATAAAGACTATTTTATGATTTCGAACAATGGGTAAACATAATACTTCCTCCGAAACGGGAAAAAAAAATTGTACTTTTGACATTATGCACAGTTTTTACTTTGACCGTAATTTGTGACTTATACATAAGAAAATAGTCATTTGGGATCTCGTTGGATTCATCTCAACTTTGTTTATTAAGGTCTAGTGCTTATAATATTTAGGATTTTTTGGGGATAAATACCTAGGTTGAAAAATTTTGAAAATAATACTAGTTTCAGATTTATTTTACTTAATACCTAGGTTTGCAAAACTTTAGTGGATCGGTACCTAGTGCTCTATTTCCGTCCAAAAATTAACGTCGTTTGTGTGGAATGACCGTTTTACCCCGCATTTTTCTTTTCTTTTTTTTCCTTTTCTTTTTCTGCTACTCACTCATCTCACCTCACTCATCTCACCCTCATCTTCATCTCCCTACTCTCACTCCCACCACCCTGCTGAACCAGCCAACCACACCCCCTCTCCTCACTCGTCACTTCTTCCCTCTTCCCGCGGTTCTACTCCTCCCTCCTCGAGTGCTTGGTCACCTTTCGCGTTCTTCGCACGCCAGCAGCAGGGAAGCCACCAGTACTCCACTTAGCCCATCGACCACCACCAGCCAAGCTATCAAGACATATTCGAGTTATCCAAAATACCAGAAATATCAGACTAAACCCCAATTGCAAGCAAACTCACATTTTCAATCACAAAATCATACTGTCAAGCATGAAGTTCAAATTCGAACACGAAAATCAGATTTCTGAACTAAAACAGGTATTTTCGAACACAGAAAATCAGAATTTTAGAGTAAGATCCGTTTAATTTTTTGGGGTTTGTTTTGAGTGAGAGCAGAATGAAGGAGTGGTAATGGAGGTGGTGGTGCTGCGAAAATGGTGGATGTCGTAGAAAGGAAATGGGTGGTGGTGGTGATGGTGGTGGCGGTGTAAAAGTTTGGTTGGTGGTGGCGGAGTGGGGTGAATGGTGGTGGGTGAAGCAGGTGGAAATGTCGTGAAAGGAGGAGAAAGAAAAAAAATCAAGTGGGCCCACAGTTAACCTAGGTATTTAAGTAATAATCTGAAACTAGGTATTTATTTTCAAAAAAATTTCCAACCTAGGTATTTACCCAAAAATCCTAATATATAAATATAAATGGAGGTTTTAATCTTTAATGTTTTGTCTCGGCATACGTAAGAAGTAAAATTGTTGAAATTAATGTGTTATGGAGAAGTAGATAGCTAAAAATGTGGAGGAATGGCGATGGTGTAGTTGGTTTTCTAATTTGTAGTAGTACACTAGAATTAAATAGAACAGATATAAAGGGTAACCAATAAGATAGCTAAAGTACTCCACTGCAACTACTATGGTCAAGACTCAAGATAGAGTCCTAATTCACATGTCAGATCACTAGTAATGGAGACAATATGCATATGAAGAAAAACGGTCAGGAGGAGATGGATAAAGGTAGCATCTGCTTTCAACTCATACAACATTCACAACTAGACAAAGTCTAGATTTTAGTTTCATTGACTAGTCTTCATTACGCGCTCACAAAGACTACCTAAGATCATAATTATATAGTATAAACTGTAAATTGTAATTCCATCCAAGTGGTTGCCTGATTAGCAAATCCTTCATATAGATTGCTGTGACTGAGAAAATTTGATTCTCTGCCAGATACTGTATATTGTCCCAGGCTTCTGTAAAGCCATGCACATAAAGCATGATAGTTTGAAGAAATCCAAGTCCTGGAAGAATAATTAGAAATCATCAGAGGCTAAATGTAAACAGCATTATGTAAAAATGTAATGCATAATCCTATACAAACTTCAACCTGGCCTGTGTGCTGATAAGTTGAAAGTCTGCTCTGTACCAGGAAGAGCTGTCAGCTGTCCATCAGAATTCAAGAAAGATTGACCGCTGGACCCGTGGAAGTTGATGTTGGGATTTCCTTCAACCTTTCCTAATACAACATACTGTACTGAATATAGTGATAAGTAATTCTATTTGTACATTGCTAGTTGCTTTTGCAGCACATAGAGATTCAAGCATCAAATTTGCAATAATGCTCTCGGCAACAACAATGAAATAGTATATAGAACTGCACTCTGAGAACTGCAAAAGCTGTGATCCAGGGAAACTCTTATATAGGTCATGGAAAATCAGAACCTCAAGGTCATGTCTCTCAAGTCTAAGAGAATTAAACACAATACTAAGACAATTACAAGCTATGCCAGAATATCAACATAGGGGGCATCAAAGTTACTTATTATGCTTGACTTATCTACAAAAAAGTTTCACACCTCTCTTGCTGCGTACTAATTTCGTTTATAGAAAGTAATTAGTACAAAAGATTGTGACTAACAGAAGAATCTAGTCGAGCACTTCAGTTTGTAAGGGATGTAAGTTTTTCAGAGTTATTAACTTTTGCGCCAAACACTGGCACCAAGATCTATAGTAAAAAAAAAAAAAGAAGTTGGAGGGGGCCGGGGCCCCCACCCGCCCCCGTGAAGTTCCGCCACTATACAGGGATACTAACTTTACATATCACTTCAAATGCTCRAGTTAGATATTAAAGGCTAACACAGGTAAAAATCATGAACACACCAAATTTTCAAAAACATTTTGCCAAAGTYYAACAGCTGAATAAACTCATGTCCATTGTGTATRAATGCGTGCGATCATCCTCTATCAATCTTTCCATTCTCTACCTAAAGAAAGTAACAAAAAAGGTGATTCTTAAATCTTGATATTCACAAAGAATCAAATATGCATCCTTTAAGGAGTGCAGTAGGAAGAGGACAATGTCCAGCAGTTTGTACTCATTTGTAAAGGGTATAGATGTTATATTACAAATTGTAGAGCACATATAGATGACCCACAAATAGCTAGGTTCTATAATAATTAGATATCCTGCACACATATTGCATAAGGTAGAAATATCAATACATTATCAATGTAGGATAACAAACCTGTGCATTAATAAAGTCCTCAGTTTTGTCTGCAAAAATATGTCGTGCCATGATGCTGCTACGATTACGAATACATTGTTTTTCAMCTTTAGTCAAACCCAGCATAGGGAGTGCAGAAGGTTGAAAAGGTGCRCCAAAACGGCTACTATCCACAAAGGAGTGTAGAAAACCAGACAATATTTTCTGTGGTGGTCCTGCATAGTCGCAATTTCAAAATTATTAGCTAAGTAGTACAGCTATTAAATTTTCAACATACAATAAACTATACATGTTCCAAACCGGAAAATATTAATGCAAAGTCAACCACTCAAACAAAAGGGACACCTTTTTTTTTTTGAGCTAATAAAAGGCAACAGAAAATAACTATTTATTTGTATCAACATTTACCATAACTGTTTGAGACTAGATTCAACTAACAATAATTCAAAAGTAATACTCCTCCCAAGGAATTTTCTTTGGCATGCAATTGCTTTCTAGCTAGCCACCATAGCCTATGTCAAGGTGTCAAGCAAAGGAAGAATTTTCCTTATATATTCCTATTTGTATCAAACCTTCACTTTGCTTTGGAATAATGTGTGTGACTTGTTATATAAAGACTATTTTATATTTCGAAACATGGGTAAAACATAATACTTCCTCCGAAACGGGAAAAAAAAATTGTACTTTTGACATTATGCACAGTTTTTACTTTGACCGTAATTTGTGACTTATACATAAGAAAATAGTCATTTGGGATCTCTCTGGATTCATCTCAACTTATAGTTTATTAAGGTCTAGTGCTTATAATATTTAGGATTTTTTGGGATAAATACCTAGGTTTGAAAAATTTTGAAAATAAATACCTAGTTTCAGATTTATTTTACTTAAATACCTAGGTTTGCAAAATCTTTAGTGGATCGGTACCTAGTGCTCTATTTCCGTCCAAAAATTAACGTCGTTTGTGTGGAATGACCGTTTTACCCCGCATTTTTCTTTTCTTTTTTTCCTTTTCTTTTCTGCTACTCACTCATCTCACCTCACTCATCTCACCCTCATCTTCATCTCCCTCACTCTCACCTCCCACCACCACCGCCTGAACCAGCCACCACACCACCCCTCTCCCTCACTCGTCCACCTCTCTTCCCTCTCCCCGCGGTTCTACTCCCTCCCTCTCGCGACGTTGCTTGCGTCACCTTACTCGCCGTTCTTCGCACCGCCCAGCCAGCAGGGAAGCCACCAGTACTCCACTTAGCCCATCGACCACCACCCAGCCAAGCTATCAAGACATCAATTCGAGTTATCCAAAATACCAGAAATATCAGACTAAACCCCCAATTGCAACCAAACTCACATTTTCAATCACAAAAATCATACTGTCAAGCATGAAGTTCAAATTTCGAACACGAAAATCAGATTTCTGAACTAAAACAGGTATTTTCGAACACGAAAATCAGAATTTTAGAGTAAGATCCAGTTTATTTTTTGGGTTTGTTTTGAGTGAGAGCAGAATGAAGGAGTGGTAATGGAGGTGGTGGTGCTGCGAAAAATGTGGGATGTCGTGAAAGGAGGAAGTGTGTGGTGGTAATGTGGTGGTGGTGTCAAAGTTTGTTGGTGGGGTGGCGCAGTGGCGGTGAATGGTGTGTGAAGCAGTGGAATGTCGTGAAAGAGAAGAAAGAAAAAAAATCAAGTGGGCCCCACAGTTAACCTAGGTATTTAAGTACATAATCTGAAACTAGGTATTTATTTTCAAAAAAATTTTCAAACCTAGGTATTTATCCCCAAAAAATCCTAATATTATAAATACATAAATAGAGTTTTAATCTTAATGTTTTGTCTCGGCATACGTAAGAAGTAAAATTGTTGCAATTAAGTGTTATGGAAAGTAGATAGCTAAAATGTGGATGGCGATGGTGTAGTTGTTTTCTAATTTGTAGTAGTACACTTAATATAAAGAAACAGATATAAAGGTAAACAATAATAAGCTAAAGTATCTCCAACTGCAATCACTATGTCAAGACTCAAGATAGAGTCCTAATTCACATGTCAAGACCACTATAATGGAGACAATATGCATATGAAGAAAAACGGTCAGGAGAGATGGCATAAAGGTAGCATCTGCTTCAACTCATACACATTCACCACTAGACAAAGTCTAGATTTTAGTTTCATTGACTAGTCTTCATTACGCAGCTTCACAAAGACTACCTAAATCATAATTATATAAGTATAAACTGTAAAATTGTAATTACCATCCAAATGTTGCCTGATTAGCAAATCCTTCAATTATAGATGTGCTGTGATGAGAAAAATTTGATTCTCTGCCAGGATACTGTATATTGTCCCAGGCTTCTGTAAAGCCACCATGATTAGCAGCATGATAGTTTTGAAGAAATCCCAAGTCCTGGAAATAATTTAGAAATCCATCAGAGGCTAAATGTAACAGCATTATGTAAAATGTAATGCAATAATCCTATCACAAACTTCAACCTGGCCTGTGTGCTGATTAAGTTGAAAGTCTGACTCTGTACCAGGAAGAGCTGTCAGCTGCCATCAGAATTCAAGAAAATTGACCGCTGGAACCCGTGGAAGTTGATGTTGGGATTTCCTTCAACCTTTCCTAATACAAACATAAGTACTGAATATAGTATAATTAATTCTATTTGTAGACATGTGCTAGTTGCTTTTGCGCACATAGAGATTCAAGCATCAAATTTGCAATAATGCTCTCGGCAACAACAATGAAATAGTATAAGAACTGCAACTCCTGAGAAACTGCAAAAGCTGTGTCCAGGGAAACTCTATATAGGTCATGGAAAATCAGAACCTCAAGTCATGTCTCTCAAGTCTAAGAGAATTAAACACAATACTAAGACCAATTACAAAGCTATGCCAGAATATCAACATATAGGGCATCAAAGTTACCTTATTATTAGCTTGACTTATCTACCACAAAAGTTTCACACATCTCCTGCTGCGTACTAATTTCGTTTATAAGAAAGTATATTAGTCCCAAAGATTGTGACTAACAGAGAGATCTAGTCGAGCACTTCAGTTTGTAAGGGATGTAAGTTGTTTCAGATGTATTAACTTTTGCGCCAAACACTGGCACCAAGATCTATATAATTTACTTAACTGAATTTTGTTCAACAATTTCATTAACCCTATGTTTGGATGAAGAAAATGGAGGAAAGGAGAAAGGAAAATATTCATTAACCCTATGTTTGGATTGAAGAAAATGGAGGGAAAGAGGGGAAGGAAATGGAGTGATGGAATTTCCTTTCTTCGGATAACAATGAGCAAGGAAGGAAAACTCATCATTTCTCTCTCCCCTTCCTTCCCTTCCCTCCCCTTCACCACCATCCCTTTCTTTTCCCTCCTAGTTAGTTACCAACAAACTATAAGGCCTCGCTGTATGGGGGTAATAAAAGTCAAACTTAAGAAAACTAGAAGAAAACATGTGTGTAGACGTGATAGATGGATAATTACATTTTTTTGTGACTAAAAAGGGAGAATGGGGTAATTATTACCCAATATGAGGGTAATTATTACCCTATTGTGGAGAGGTAACTATCACCCCCCAAATGAGGGTAATAGTTCCACTTTCCTCCCACCACCACTCTATTCCTTTATTTTACTCTAAAACACCTTTGTTTTCTCAAGTTTACTTTTATTACCCCCTTAATACATTACCCCCATACCAAGCGAGGCATAAAGGTCTATTCAAAGTGATATTGGTCCTATATGAATTTCGTGAATACAAATGCTTTAGGAAATATTCTACAAAAAAGACAACTACCAATGATGGATACTGTCAAGCATGAATAATTCTTTTGTGATAATGTCTACTARGGGCTTAGAGTTGACAGCACTAGATTATCACACACAAGAATGCAAGATGCAGTCGAACTTGATAGGTGTTCACTGCTGTTCAGACAATATTAGTATCTCACCCTTGCAAAAGGTCAGGTACTATCCTAATTTTGCAAGACCACCTCAAAGTTTACTTTTTCTAAATCAATCTATTCACAAAGAYGTTCTTACTAGTTTTCCCACTRATATTTGGACATCCTCCATAGAGCACACCACAGTTGTTAGTGTTGCCCTTATCTTTTCTCATAGAATGCATCTCCGCTCACTTAACCCTTACAACTGAGGGAGAGTWGCTTWCCCCTTAATATTAATTTCAGCCTAATACACTCAGAATGTTTCAATTAAGTCCACCACAACAATCCAAAATAAGCCTCAATCAAGGTCAATTACTCTATTAAGTTCAATTAAGATACACCGAGGTTTAATAAGGTGAAGACAGCCCGAGTAGCACATCCTTTGTTCTTATGACCCTCGTACATCAAAGAGATATTCATAATGCTTGATCCACACGACAAGTTGTTTCTCTCTACATTCACCCTAATACCATATGTCACCCAACCCACTAGCTCCTCTCCCTACTCATTTACTTCCATTGAAAAGCGTGCCAAACCTCGATGCAACAAAAAAGTGACTGAGGGGATAATGAGTGATTTTTTCCAATCTCAAGACAGCTCCTTTTTGGAAGTATCCAAATTTACAAAAGTGTCGTTTTTTTCAATTTTCGACACAAAGGAGTTACCTTTTTGTAAAAACAACGTTTATCACACCTTATGAAAACCCAGTATTCAAAGATACAGTAGCCTCAATCGAAGCAAGTAATCAAACCCAAAAAAAATGACACAAAAGGAGCAAAAATTAAATTTTCTTTCTTTTGTATACATTAAACAGAAACCAAAAAACACCCAAAATTAAAACTTTTTATCGAATCTCAATCACAGTAAGCAAACAATTGAACACAATAATCATCATCACAATCATGAACAACTTTAAAAATCCACAAAACAACAAAATTCAACATACACACAACAATTCGGAATAAAAAAAAATGAAGAGGGAGTAAGTGAGAGAATTGACCTGAGTTTTGGAAGAAGAGCCAAGAAGCACGTTAGCAAGAGAACCAAGAGGATTGGAAGAAGAAGAAGAAGAAGCGTCAGGATTGCACGAAGCACCGCCATTAACCAAATCTCGCATCGCCATTATTGAAAATTGAAGATGATTACTGCGATTGTTTGATGAATTGCAATCTTTCAAAGTTTCAATCGATCAACATTCAACAACCACTTCTCTTGAGGCTCACCGCCTATGTTGTATTGTTTATATGAGAAGCAGAAGCACAAATCGTTGTTTTTAAAAGTTACTTGTGTCATCTTTGGATAATTGACTTTAATAAATTTATACGGAGTATTTGAATTTCTCCGTATTCAATTGTTTTGGCACTTTTACTAGTTTAGCCATGCACGATTTATGCTAAATTTATTCGTTCGATAATAATTGTTAAAAGAAATAATAATTTAATATGTGTTTTGAATATTTTGTTTTTTAAAAATAGTGTAAAATTTAAAAAATTATGTCGACGACTTTTACTTAGCCCTACATACTTTTTTTATAAGAGAAAAGATAAATTTCATTAATAAAAAGTCATGCGACATCTAAAATAAGCATCATAGAAACACAAAATCACATCTAAGTTAATCAAGTATAATTTTTGGTCTTCAACGTAACTATCTGATGAGAAACTAGATCTGACGATGAAGTGTCGTCGCTTGTTCGCTGAATTATGCAACCTTCTGTTACCGAGCCATCTTCTTGACATAGTTTTCGGTAGAATTCATTACTTGAGCATGTAGTTCACATCCTCAATCCGACGTCAATTGTAAATTGTACGACTTACAATCCATGAATCCAATCTTTTAAAAAAAAACCCTAAAAATAAATTACAATCTTCCATAAGAAGAACAAACCCTAAACTCTCACAAAAAAAGAGAAGAAACCCAAAATTGAGAATAAATCTCTCATAAAAAAGAGCAAAAATAATTGCGGCCCGTGAAAATTTTAGGGTTTCAGAAGAGAAAAAGAAAAGAGAGAAATAGTCTAGCCAACCAAAGCTTAGCCATATCTAGCCCTAAATACTTAATTTGCTACTAGTATTTTTTGCACGCTATGCGTGCATGTCAAACTAACATATTTGTAAAACATCAATTAGTTATTTGTTCGTGCTACAAACGTTAGTACTAAGACCCTATTCTTGTCAACTTATTTAGATAAGTTTCAGTAAAATAAGTTCAGTTCAGTAGTAATAAGTTCAGTTCAGTAAAATAAGTTCAGTTCAGTAGCAATAAGTTTAGTTCAATAAATTAAGTTCAATCCTTAAAATTGTTTAAGGCTTCACTAAAATAGTTCATTCAGTTACCAATAAGTTCAGTTCAGTAAAATAAGTTCAATTCAGTACCAAAAGTCAGTTCAGTTCGTCAAAATTCAGTTGAAGAGAACAGGCCAAATTTAATTTATTGTTATTACATCTTTAATCAATGTTGTGTTTTGTAGTTTAGTTTGTTTGTAAACAAATTTTCAAATATATTAATTAGAGTTAGATGTAAAAATGGAGGAAAACTAGTGCTAAATTATAAAGTGAAAAAAAATTGTGTATAGTTTTGATAAAGTAGAAAAGTTTTATTAACATAATAGAGAGTACGATACTAAATATAATTAACCATAGTTAGGTGTTAAAATATTAAGTATTAGTAAAATTCATGTTTATTAATTAAGTTACATTGTCCAACTATTTTTACTCAATTTTTCATGCACAAATTATTTCTGAACATGTCTAGTATAAACAAAATTTAACTTCATTGAACATTAATTGAAATTTCAAATTTTATTCCATCTTCAAATATATATGCAAAAATTAGAAAATTGCATTAATATGACAATGAGCCTTTAATTTTATTTTATTTTTATAAAATGGCATTTAATTTCATTAAGTATGTATATTGATTTTTGTAGGGGGACACATCTTCTTCCCCCCTTCACTTATATAATAGAGTTTATTTAAACAAAGGAAATGTAACAAGGCAATGTGCGCACACACACATATTATATTTTTTATTTTTTTACAAATTTACTACTCTATATAATTCATTATAAAAATAAACAAAAAAAAACATTACTATCCGTTCATTAATGTGTGTTTTTTTCATTACCAAGCCATAAGACTTATACGGAGTGTATCAGTACTAAGAATAAAAAATTAGAAAGAACTTATTACTCTTGTATTTAGAAAACTAACAATAGAAAAGTGCAATCACTTTTTCTTTTTCTTTTGATTCTTTTTTGCAGATACAGAAAAAATAACGAACAACATATTACTTGTGAGGGTTGTACTATTAAAAATTTGTAAATAATAAAGAACATACTCCATACATCATATTATTGTTGAATAAAAATAATTTAATGTGTATATTATTAATATAATTCAATTGTTATAATTAATTTATGCAAGTATACAATTAAAAATATAAAACATGCACAAGAAGCGCTATGAAGCAGTGGAGAAAGGTATTTAAGTTCCGTAAAAAATTTCCAAAATCGCAATGTCTATTCTTAAGTGATTAATTTCGTGCACAATATTTTTTATTTTAGATTAAAATGGTTTTTATTTATTTGTAGAATTAGCTTAATGTCCCGACTATCATTTAATAATCTAAGTTCAATACAGTATAACATTCAAGAGTTTAGTTTAAATTTTAAATAAAATATTTTTGATATGAAATTGTCTTTTGTTAAAACCTGTAAAAAAATTCTTTCCAAACTTTTCAACCAAAAATATATAGAAGAGTTCATTTCCTTCAAATAAAGTAGATTTACAATTTATTATTATTTTTAATTGAACCTGTCTAGATTTTTTAAAAAATCAAATGATTTGTAGGTATAACTTAATTGATAATCATAGAAACAAAATATTTTTTAAAGAAAGAAGAAAAGAATAATGTGTTTAAAAAACAATCCAACCTTTTTCATTGCTCAAAATAATCCTACCTTTTGATTATTTTAGATAATCCAACTTTTTAAACTTCGTACTCAAATTCCTAGAGAAGCCAAAATCGATAATACTTCCTCCGTAACAAAAAAAAACGCAACTTTTGCCAATTTTAGCAATTTCAAAATAAATGCAACTTTGTTTTTCTTTCTATTTTAGTTTAAAAAATGAAAAAAATTACCAAATTACCCTTAATGAATTTTTTAATATCATGATATAACTAAGCTAACTACAATTAATCCTAATCTAACCTAACCATTACATATTAATCATCCTCCCCATTAATACTCCCACCAACTACCCATCCCTATTTCCCATTAAATCACCTAATTTCATTCAACAACCCACCCTTTTATCATCTTTGTTCTTCCTCTTTCCAGAGCATTCCAAACCCTAACCTAGTCCTCTCTCTCTCCTTATTTCCTCTTGTTTGTGGCTCTAAATCCCCCCTTTTTTCTGCTGCGATCTTCTCCTTTTGCTTCCATTACCATCTCCATCTTCGATTTTTTTCTGATGTTTTGTTTCTTCGTATTCCTCTGTTTTCCCCTTTTTCAACCAACGAAATCAAAGTGATCTGACCCCTTGTTGATCTATGGCATCCTGATGAACCCTATGACATGTTTTGTTCCTCAATAACAGTATTGAAGTATTGAGATTGGCCACACTTACCCATGAGGTTTTACGCAAGTGGTGACAAGCATCGGCGTTGAGTCATGTCGGCGTACGAAGCTTTGGGAAGGTGTCGCGAAGCTTAACACTTCTGATTCTTGCTTTAGGAAGATATAAAAAGAATTTGGCTATGAGAAGTGGGAGGAATAAAAGAGAGGAAAAGAAAAGGGTGAAATGAGCGATTGAAGGAAGGTTGGTGGGTTAGGGTTGTGGTGAGTCATCAAAAGGAAAGGGGTGTTAAGCAAGAGAGTGAGACTGAGAGTCAGAGTGAGAGTGACTCTGACAGTGACGACTGAGGATGAGGAAGAGGGTTGAGGGGTTGATTCATTCATCGGTTTGAGTGTGAGCACGTTTGAGGGATGCAGTGGATCAAACCAATTTGTATTATATGGATGAGGGTGATTTAGCAGAAATAGGGAGTTAGTTGGTGAGGATTTTCTGAGTGCTGAAGGAGTGCAAAGGGTAAAGCAAGTGCTGCTGATTTGGTGAGCCAGTTGTGAGTGGGTGTCACCCTTGTCAACGTCCCTGAGGAAGAGGGTTGGTTTGTGGGTTGTTGTTCGACCCTCTGGCTACGAAAAAAATGTGGAAGCCAAAGAAGCAAAAAAGATCCTGGTTTGCCACCCCTTCCTCCACGAAGATCTTGGGAAGAGTGGTCAACCAACCCAAAGTTGAGTGGCTGTGATTTTACTGAAACTATAACTCTGTGTATGTTTATTTTACCCTTGTAAATTCTTTATAGCTTCTGTTACTTTTGCATGATTTGATTATGATGAATAATTATGATGATGATGGTGCTGGTTGTTGGATGTTGAATTGTATTTGCTGTGGTTGTGGTTTATTATGAATTATTATGTGATGGTTGGTTGATTATTATTGATTTGGAATGATTATTATTGTATATTTGATTTGAAATGATATTATGTGATGTTGGTTGATTATGTTGAGGTGGATTGGATTTTGAATTTACATGATGATGCTTGCTATTGTTATTGGAAGTCATTGATGAATGATGATATTGGATTATGTTTATTATTATTATGGATGTGGATTATGTTTATTATTATTATGATATACATGATGCTGCTTGCTATGTTTCTATGTGATGTGGGAAGTCATTGATGAATGTGATTATTACAGTGTTTCGTTAGTCGCTTGCCATATTGTATTGTCTTCAATATTTGATGAGAGACAATTAGTTGTGAACCAAATGATGAAGGTTCAGCCAATTACACCTTGCCCTCAGGTTCATCTAGTGTGTCGAAGCGATTCTATGAAATGCCTCCACGACTAACTAACCTGTGCAGAAGGGTTGATGTGTGAGAAACATCCCTGTATGTTTTGACTTCAAATAAAATTTCAAATTTTTCCATCATTATTTCTACCTCCATTTTCATCAATAATGGCCTCCCAATGACACCATGAACATAACCTTGATTTTGAATCTTTTTGATTGTTGACATCTATAAGGGTCATCTTCCTTTGAAGAGAATGACCTCCTGTTCTCGGTTCAAGTAGAACCACTTTCTCAATGTGATCACATTTTCTCATAGCATTCATCTCACAAGCATACCATGGCTGTGGCGTGTGATTTTTCACAGCCATTTCATTCTGTCCAGTTTTATGATCCTTGTTCACTGCTGGGTGGTTTACTGCGTGACGGCCTTAAGCTTACCTTATCTTTACAACCTATGAACTACAGTATGCAGGACCTTAATGCACACAAAGCTCCAATTGTTGTCCTTAAATGCAGTGGCACTCGTTGAGGAATCCTCTTACATAGTGTTGCTTCCTCCAACACTCCCTTTTTTTTGGTCTACAATCCAAATGATTCCCTCTTTCTTTTGCATTTTTAATGTCTTGTAAAAAGTCTTGAAATTGTGCTTTTCTATGAACACCTATGATTAGCAGCTCATTGAAATCATGTGGTACCTTGTTGTCTTTTAAATTTTGAAGCAATGGTTTGACAACATCGGTTTCTTTCCTTTATTCTAGATTTCCTTTTCTGTTCGCTAGAAAACATACTAACCTGTTTGCTGTTGCTCTTCTTGTTAGTGTGTTGTTGTTGCTGCTCTTTCTGTTCAGTTGAAAGTTTGGATGACACTAAGCTCACTCTAGCAAGCAAAGCCTCCAAACTGATGAGGATCGTGAAGTCCATCGAGCTGCCTTTTTTGTCTATCTTGAGCTTATTTTAGTCTACTTCAATATATTTCTAGCTGTACTTACTTACTAATGCAGTGTGTCAGTGTGGGCTGAACTAATTTTTGTAACTTAGAAGATTTTTTGCGCTGGAGAAACCTTGCTTCTGTATGCATATGCATGTTGAATAAACGTGTTTATTGTATTTATAGCCAAGTGGCTTAAACTTTGATTGTAAAAATTGAAAATTTGGTGGAATTTTAATTTTTGGAATGAAAATGGTTTTGGAGGATAAGTATGTTTTTGGATCAAATTTCCCAATAAGACAACCCATCACATGGGTGCAAAGGTGGACCAACTCCCTTCCCCTAATTACTTTAATTAACATACCCTTATACACTTTAAAAAACACTATTCATTTTTCTCCTAGGAGTCCGCACCTCCTCCAAGTTGCCGCGTTTTTTTTTACGAGGGAAGGATAACCTATTAAACATGTAAAATATATATACCACGTGTCGCCAATTTATTGGTTCTCTGCTTTTAAAAAAATAATAATAAATAAAATCAAAATCCCACACCACCGTAATCAATTAATCACCTGTCCTATCTCCTCCAACTATCCCTAACCACCCACCCTTTCTAAATCTCTCTCTCTCCTCCGTAGAAAACTATCACCGTCGCCAACACTAATATGACATCGATGACGATAACGACCACCACTTTACTTCTCTCTTGATAACCTCGCTCTTTCTTCCCAATCYCTCTCTTTCTCAAGCTTTCAAAGTTTCAAGTCGGGTTGGAATTAGTGATGGTTTAGGATTGTTGTGGTGGGTTTTGGGTATCGGGAGTTTAGGAGGGCGGCTGCACTGTTGCGGGTTTCGTGGTTAAGTGAAGTGGGTGGGTGGGTAGGTTTCAAGTTCAAGGTGACTGTCGATTATTTTAGGAGTGGATGATTTTATATGGGAGGGTGGTTGGCGCGGTGGTGATGATGAATTGATTTTTAGGGTTCGTGGTGATATGGTTAGATCGATGTTGATTGCACTGTAGATGATGATGGTGGATGTTTAATGGGTTACTTAAAAAATATTACCACTTCTTTAGGTAACCTATCATCTTGGCCTACTCTAGGAATTTTGGGTATAAAAGTTGGATTATTTTAAGATAATTGAAAGTTTGGATTATTTTGAGCTAATGAGTAAAAGGTTGAATTATTTAAAGCAATTATTACATGAAAATATTTAGTATTATAATTATTAAAATAAATTGTCCAAAACTACCTAAGTTACAACATTTTTTGCGAGAATCTACCTATTTTACAATTTTTGCACAAAACTACCTAAAGTAGAGAAAAGTTTGTTGACCCATTCCTGATTTGGTATTCATGCGTTGACTATGGTTTTTAGGTGACTTAAGTCGTGTGGTATGCACGTGAGGTGGTTTTTGGCCAATTTTGCTTGTTTTTTCCTCATTTTTCCTATCATTTCACTCACTTGCCCCAAAATCAATTAATCTTGAAAGGGGTGAGTTGGAGCAAATTAATGTAGTAAAGAGAGATAAATAAGAAGAAATCACGCCAAAAAAAACCACCTCACGCGTATGGCACGTGACTTTAAGTCACCCAAAACCACAGTCAATGCCTGAATACCAAATCAGGTATGAG
>SNQN01004710.1:23594-36817 GCA_008642245.1 Bassia scoparia | reverse complement strand
ATACATAAAAACTAAGGATGTCTAAATTACACTCTTACCACTCAACAAGCTCATAAAAGCCAATCCCTTCTTCCTTAAGAAACAACGAATAATCCATGGATAAAGCACGAGYCGAGCCACTTCGACACTTACTAGCATACTCGGACATACATGCCTCATACAACATTACATCCTTAGCCAACCGCCGTAAAATGGTCACATCTTGAGCATCAAGCTTATCAACATCATCAATGAGGCTATTGAAATGGTCTTTAATCTTACAAACGTAACTCCCTCGCAAACAACAATTGCGCACGCATTGCATGCTCATGTTTATAGCAAATGTTATGTACTCATAAATATGTTTGGCAATTTCGGCCTTATCTTTGCTCCCCTCACTTTTATTATCATACTTGTTAACAAATTTGTTGCACTCGTCCAAGAGGCTGATCACATTGTTGTAGACATCGTTCGATTGCTTAAGATACTTGGCGCGTTCATGCTCCGACTTGATCCTCCTTATTAGGGTCTCTTCTTGGCGCAACATCACTTTAGCCACCTTTCGTAGTTGGGCGTCCTCCAACATCACGGCATCGTTTTCAGCTTGCTCATCATAGGTCATCTTGGAATTCAACCGCCTGCCAAGAGAACAATAAAAGATCAATATATAAGCATAAGCTACAAGAAAGGAAAAAAATTAGGAAAGATTGGTGCACAAATCAGCTCAAACTAAAAGGAGTGCAGTGCACAACACAAATATGATGACATGGATACATGTATCAACTTAAATTTTGYTTTTCGGTCGCTACACTACACAAACTTTATGACATGTGAGTACAAATCTTAGGTCAAAATCGTTATTTATGTTGATTCATGCACTCATGTCATAAAGTTCGTGTTGCTTACCACAACCTAAATTTATACTATTTTGTGCAATGTGCATCAAACCAATAGTTAATGCTATTTGTGCCACTTTTTCCCAAAAAAAAAAACTAAAATCAATAAAACACTCACAAAAAAAAAAAGGTAATCCTGAGATTTATTTTCTATATTCACATGTTTCATATTTAAAATTAAAGAAGCGAAGCATCATCATGATTCAGTACAAGTTGGCTATTCAAACATTTCAGGACTACGCATAAAATATAAAGTAAACTAAAAAATCATCCCCAGGTATAAAAGGCGTAACATTTATTTTAATTTTACCTGAACATGAAGGTGGATTTAAAAAAATTGTGCGCAAAAACTTGTTTGTTTATATAAGTTGAAGGAGGATCAAGCATACATTATTTCATGAAATCACATTTAATCGTCAACAACTTGTAATGATTTGRAGGGAGAAAAATAGGAAACGAAAAGCCAATTTAAATAGGAGCATAATAATAATACTATATGACAAGACAAATTATATATTGGTGGCGGATTCCTAGTTTAGATGCTATCTAAACTTAAAGGAGGAATTATAATGACAATTTCGGATAATGCATTACTATTTTCGAAAACTAGTTCACTTCATTGTCATGAAGATAACCCCTGATTAGCATATGTTGTAAATTTTTTATCATAATTTGATGCTATTTACTATTTTTTTATTTTTCAAGCTTTTGAATTGGCATTGAGTTTGAGTTTAGTGCATTAAATTAGAAAGGATGAGCTAATTGGTTAATTGGATGTATTTCATGATGAATTTGTGTTGTTCTTGGATTTCAGTAAACATGCATTTCAGAGCAGCAACCTCTAATCATTATACTTCTGTATGACAGCAAAATTGTTACCAGTGTTATTCAAAAGACATAAAATCTGACTTGCACTCGTTATAGGTACACCCCAAATTGTTTTAATCACACCTCGCGAAAGGTGTGTCTTAAACAAAAAYGGGCGTGCCTATAACAACTCCCAATCATTCTACATACAGTTAGAAATTTTGATGTTAGTATAGGATTATAGGAAGTCACTTTTGACACTAGGAAGTCTAAAGTATGGAACAGAATGATGAATGCTCTGCTTTTATAAGGTGCTACTGCCTTATCCGTATGTATAAGCTGAAACGTGAATGGAGTTTGAGCACTTTTGGGTTGTGTCGACCTAATATGTGGCGGAGCTATGCACACAACAAGAACACAACATGGTTCTTCTATACTGCAGTTACAGTCAAAATATTAAGATACATCATTATCCGGTTGATCAAAGCGAATGGAATGCTAGAACGAATAAGACTAAGCATCAAAAATTCACATGTAAATCTGTATTGCAGCTTCTGTTTTCTGTCTGTCTGTCGCATTCGTAACAGAAATAGGAAAGACTCTTATGAGCCTATTACCAAATAAATCAAGGGAAGCATTGCGACTGCACGAAATAAAGAGTATCACATTGGTCATGATTTCAGTATTCAGTTGAGACTGAAGTGTATGTGTTTGTGTTCGCTCTTGTACGCTACATATCCGGTAGGTTGCTATGATATCAGACTGTTTATCAGATTATGATACAGATCATGACTGATTGATAACAATGCTAGCTTACCAAATAAAAAAATTAGCTCATAATTTACATTGATACACAGTGCTGTTGACACATATAAAATTTTGGCCCAAGAATATATTAACCTAACAATAAATTTTATACACAAACAATGTACAGCATCTGATACAATTGATACACCTCATATCTATATGAACTCATCATCATAATTGGCAGAATCTTGCCAATCAAAAATAAGTACCTAGTATGGTCAAGAAGATCCAACTGTTAAATCGGCTTTCTCCTCCAAAATATTTGGTATACATCAGAAACATGATGCCATTCGAAAAAAGAAAGCAACATCATGTCAACTTCACCATACTCTAATCTCAGCAGTCTTACCTATAGAATGACAGTAAGGTTATCATAATACGACCTTGCATCCACTAGACTTGAACTTGAACACGAAATCTCATCTGCTGATTTTTTGGCAATTGGACTTGGGGAATAAGAGCATCGATTCCACACTGGGGCTCTTTGCAAAAAAAAATGCACGGTAAATCTAACTAGTCCTCTATAGTGCGCAATGTGACAGTCCTGAGGTTGTCAAAAACGCATTCAACTGGTGAGACATTAGCTTCCGATATTCCAGATGAGAGTTTTCTTCGCACAGTTGAAGCTACAATCGGATAAATGATGAAGACAGAAAAAGGCATGAGGTCAGAAACCAAGTAAAATCACCAAAGCACTCATGTTTTTTCAAGATTAGTTAACATACAAGTTGGTAATCAACCTAACTCTTAAGAAAGACTCAGAAGACAGTAAGACACATACTTCTATGGAATCTCTGTACGCGGGCAAGTGCATGCCTAAAAAAGCAGTAGACATCGGATTGAACAGTCCAAATAAGGGCTGTAACAACCATAGTTCCTGTAAATGCTGAAGTTCACCTGAAACTTTTGATCAAACTCGGCTGCAAATAACAACGAAATGATGGTATTATTAAGCTCTATACCTGTTTAACATTAAAGACTAATTATTCACATGAACAACCTCAAGGTCCTTATCATTCCCTTCACATCCCTTGGTAAGGGGCTAAGGGCTAACAAGTAGAGGCATAGACCTTATTATAAAAATATACTCCGATCTAGCTCGTGTACTAGTAGTTCAATTACTTCAATATTAAACTCAACTTGCTTATACAATCAATTAATCAATCAATCCAAGCCTTAATCTCACAAGTGCAAAGCCTCRATCAATAAACAAAAAATGATTATTCCGTATGGTCATACAGACTACAGAGCATATAAACTCTACAGGTAATTAACTAATTATAAGATTTGAGAAGTACCACAAGGTGTCCCAGGTATAAGGACAGAACTCTGACATGTGCAAGGTCTGACAAAACCTTCATGAAAATATTCAAAACACCACCAAACTCATCCCCTCGAGTCCCGACAAATACCTCCTCCAACATCAACATATCTTCCACTTTACAAACATCCAAGTGGCCAGCACTAATGAGCAAGGAYTGAATGTTGGGGCCTGAAATCTCAAGAACCGAGGCATTGTAACACTCGTAAACTGTCAACCTCTTCAGACGCGTGGGAGACAGAATCTTGATCGAACTCAGTGCTTTACATTCTTTCAAAACAAGAACTTCAAGAAGCCTGCAGTTACTGAGCAGACTGTCAAGCATATTGTCGGTTACATGAACTTCTTTGAGGCAGAGTGTTTGAAGGCCACCAAAACCAGCATACTTTTCAGGTAGGCCTAGTATGCAGCGGCTCAGCTTCACAGTGATCAGAGTTTCACAATCAAACAGAAAGTGTGGCAGTTCAAACGCCTCTTTCTTACCAACAACATGGGCCCGAGACAAGAAATGTATATGGATATGCCTGCAGAAATCCAATTCAATCTCTTTAACACCCCTGGATGTTGCAAAGCTAATCCAATATACCGCGTTAGACTTGTGTTCTTCATTTCTCGGGCTGAAGAAAAGCTTGAASCTGTCAATCTTCTCAGACTTGTTGATGGCAAGGATTCTGTTCAGATTGTCTGTGAACTGATTYGGTGTCTGACGCTTGGCGAACTCTTCACCAAAGTCTAAGGTACAGGCAAACTCAAGGTGATCAGCAGAAATTTCCCTCCATCTCTTCGAAACAGATGATGCCGTGATGACATATTTGGTAGGGATCAAAGACAGAATTAGATGGAGGACAGAATCCGGCAAATCACTGATGAAATCCAATTCTTCCTGATCTTCCATTTCTGGTGTTTTCTGTGTTTTGACTTTAAGAGATACAATACAAAAACTCAACAAGTACTATTTACATGTATTTTTGGCATCTTAGARAATGGTCCCCAACACACAAGCAGTGCTAATATATAGTGTGATTAGTGCTGTGTGCTTGAGCTTATTATTTTAAAGCACGTTGGATTGCAGGATGGTTTTCAGGAATCTTTACAAGAGTTGATGAAAGTTACATGAAACTCTTATGTTATTAGCTGATGTATAATAATATATTTTTGAGAGGAAAATAATATAGATTAGGTTTGAATAATCTGACCAAGTTGAACCATTATAAACAATTACATATCACTTTCATATGCTTGTTGCTTGTATAAGTTTAATGTCAATAGGGCCAGCATGTTGAGCAACCTCAATAAACTAGCAATATATTGTCCCATCAGCCAACCGAAAGAAAGAGATATACAAAGAATACAAATGCCTCTTTGGGATAACTTATGGGGCTGCAAAGGGTAGGAACACATTGGCATGGCCTCGAACCATACCGGGCCAACCCACATGTCGCGTTGTGCCAAGCCCTGGGCCGCCTTAAGTATACTCCTAATCTTTAATTAATATTTGAGCTTTCATCTAATTTATGGAGTTCAACTAAGTATATGCTCCTAATCTTTTATCAATTCCAAGTTCACACTGGTTGGACTTTGGAGACAGGACCAAAAGGCTAAATGCGTTATTCCATACTCACATGTTTCCTGAATGTATCTGAATTCAAGCTGGGTCTCACACACATTATCTATGGACCGTCAATCGATCAATCAAAATCTAAGCGGGGTCAACCACGTACATGAACCAAAAATGATTATTCTGTATCATCAACAAAAGCTTCCTCCTCTATCGACTGCTACGAATTTTGTGGACTGGAATTAATTGAAAAAAACAAAAAATCTATTGCAAAGATTTTCTGATATCATGTTTGCCCATGTTATTCTTCAATCTTGACTCTATGCACTACAACAACATATCACATGTCCAGAAGASTAGTTCTTATGATGAGTCATCATCGGAAAAGGTTAAATAAATCAGTAAAACTCATGACTATGATCCATGTCAATCAGAAATTCCTTAAAACTTATTGCTAAATACATCTTACTGCATTTTTGAGTTCATGCATGCCAAGAACCTATCTATATCTGCTCAATTAAACTGTTCCATTGAATGTCACGCTCAGTATAGCTAAGTACCATAATCACGAATACATTGAATAATCGATTATCATAAACAATGGATAAAGTAAGGAGACAAGGAGCGCTTATTTTTTTTTTTTTTTTTTAAAAAAAGCGCCGTTGCGGGAAATGAAACCCGTGGTCACACGCGTGACAAGGCGGGAATACTTACACTAATACTACACGACTTGATGATTAAAAGTAATCACAACTATTAGTATCAATACTAAGAAACAAAAGTGTGTATTTTAATCAGGGTCACACCAGCAAACAAAGAAGACGCATTCTCAAAAATGCTATATTCTATAATACAGTATACAATCATTTGACTTTCACTCTTTGCCGAAGAATAAGAATTAGCAACTTGCTTTGCTAACTTAAATTAATCAGGAAAAAAAGTCAAAAACTACTAATCTTACTAGTATACTGCTCCCGGGGATAGGATCAGTGCGAGGACTACTCAGTCTACCTATGTTGAAAAAATATTAATAGCTTATTTATCTAATTAATTATGTGCCTTCTAATAACTAATATTGCAAAGGCTACGTTGCCTAGACATTTATTTCAAGGTTTACTTTCATATTCTTGAATGAATAAATAAATATAAAGCACAAGTTAGTTTTTTCGCCAAGTCGAGAAGATGACATGATTAACATTTTAAAGTAAGGAACAGAAAGTTAAAAGAGAGACAAATCAGAATGCAAAAATAATTAGAGAAATAACACAATAATGTAAGTTAATGTAGCAAGAGAAAACTAATAAACCCAAAAAAAAAAGTTAGCTTACGCGTTAGCCGGGGATCAACCCGGGTCACCCGCGTGACAGGCGAAAATACTTACCCTATACTACAAACGACTTCGTTTGAATCAACAATCATTCTTGATTATGTTTTAAACTAAACTGTTTATAAAAAATTATTGATTATTGAGAAAGTGTGCCAGGGGCTTTCTGTGCTCTGAAATTCATTTTTCCGCTGACGCCAAATGTGATTGTTCTTCAAATCATTTCAATTTATTAATAAAAAATTAGAATTAAAGAATTTAAAAAAAAATTGTAAGGGTTTCTTATTTTAAGAAAAAAATAAAATGAGAAATTATACCTAACCAACTAAAAATAATTATTGATCATTTACAGTAATTTTTCTAAGGAAAGTTCCCACATTTAACGACGACGGTTCTTCCAATCCATCAAAAGCAAACTCACCAAATCAAAGAAATTTCACTTTTTAAAAACAATAATATCGATTCGGAATTCAACAATAAGTAGTCAAAAATCAACAATTAATCTATCATAAATATTTCCTCTCAAAAAAAAAAATCCAAATCTTTAGCTAATTCGTATCAGAAATAAGCAGATTACAAACACACAACAAGATCAAAGGACGTACAGAAGAATTTACAACAAAATGACAATGATAAGAGGTTTTAAGGATTACCGATTCTAAAATTAAGCAGGATGGTGAGCCATGCTTTTTCGATTTGATATGAATTGGTTTCGCGTTAATCGCTTATTTGTTTGGTCGTCGTAAAAAGTCCGCGTTTTTACAAAGTTAATTTTGTTTCTTGTTACATACAACCCCGTTTTAAAAAAAGATGTGCAACGTTTATGTCTGAAAAAGTATTTATCTAGTAATTAAAGTATAAACTGTGGTTGTAAAAATAACTTTCATTAACTTAATAAAGTAAATTGATTGATTGTAAAAAAAAAAAAAACTGATATTAATCATCAGAAAAAGGGAATCTAACATACCCACCTTTCGATGGGGTCATTCTAATATTAATCCCATCAAACTAATCACTCATACATCCTAGTTTAAGCTATTCATATCTACATGGTCCATTTTATCTAAAACCTGATAAAGTAAACTACGTTCTCTCTCCTGTTCTCGATTCTTCTAAACCTCTCTAACTTGAAACCACCCCAACCCAAACATCCTAAACCCCAACCGTCTTATTTAGCTGCTACAAAACCGCCACCCGGCCGCGCTGCTACAAAACTCCACCCACCGTCCTGCTACCCCACCTCAACACCTCTTTCCTCTCTACTCTCTCTCTCTCTCTCTTCTCTTCTCTCTCTCTCTCTCTATCTATCTTTCGAAACCATCGCTGTTGTAACCAGCGGGCACACCTCTCTCTCCCCTTCTCGCCCCCCAAAACACCACCTTTCCACTTCTCTTCATCTTCCTCCTTTCGTTTATGTGGTTTTCAACGACTTTGCTAGGTTTAAAATAGGAGCGGTTTACACTGTGACGATATTTCTTTGAGGTAAGCAGATGTGGTGAGTTTGAATTGATGGTGTCAAATTTATAGTGGGTCGAATTGTGGTGATTGGTGTTGGGTTCGAATTGATGGTGGAAAAATGAATTAAAGATATGCTGGATGTGTTTTGAATGGTGGTGGGTCAGGTGAGCTTAGAGCCAGCGGGAGTTGGTCGTTTGTTTTGAGACTAGGTGGGTCATGGGTTTAGGGTGATGTGGTTTGGTGGGTTGTGAGTGGGTCGTGTCGTGAGCAGTGGGTTTGATGAGGTCGTGGGCGATGGGTTCAAGGTGGTGAAGTCGTGTGTGGCGGGTCGTGCGTGATTTAAGGTTGTGGATGGCTAGGTTGGTGGGTTGTGGGTGGTTCGGTTGGTGAGTCGTTGGTGGTGGGTTYAGGGTGGTGAGGTTGGTTGTGGTGGGTCGTGGGTGGTTTGAGGTTGTGGGTTAAGGGTGGTGATTAGGTTTGTCGGTCGTAGGGTGGGTAGGTGGGGCTGARGTGGTTGTAGTGTGTAATAGGATAGGATGGTTTTACCWRTAAAACAGGTCAATAATTGTTTTAGCAGGTAAAGACCCATTGGAAGAAAATGAGGTATAAATGTGGGATTTACTATTAATTTAGTTTAGTGGGATTAATATTAGAAGACCCACCAAAGGTGGGATTTTTTGATTCCATTTTTCCTTTATCATATGGTAACTTTAATCGATTTTTACATAATTTCAACCAATGCTATGGTAACGTCAAGCTAACACAACAAATGGAAAACTCCAAATCATCTTACTTTTGAATGAAGCATCTCCTGATAACTTGATTAATTACATAAATGATGAACGATTTAGGAGCAAAATCTTGCCCATGTCAGAGTATGTGATGATGATAATGCATCTGGCCTGGTGATCAATTCTTTGAAATTCTTATTATCTATGAAAGAGATTGAGAGAAGGTTGCAACCCGTCACAATAATCATTTAGTGATGAGGATAAATTTTTTTATGGGGAWACTATCAATCTAGTGGGAATAGTTACCATGCTTCTTCACTAGCAAATGAAGATAAGAGAAAACCTATGAAGGTCAAGTTTCTAGTCGTGAAGAATTTGACAGCATACAACTTTGTTGTTGGTCGCCCTACTCAATCATGCATGGTCACCTTAATTACCTTCAATGAAACTAAGGGTGTGGCTGTCACACAACTCATACTATTGTATGATGAAGTGTGTTTGCAATGATGTCTTGCTTTGGTAATTTTCTTCTATGGAGATCAACAAGTGGCTTGAAAGTTTTACTTAATTTTTTCAAGCATGAAAGAGAAATTACTTGAAGTCTTTGAACCAAGACTAGTTAAGAAGAGAAAATTCGATGAAGTGATGATACTCAAAGTCTTGGGCAATATTTTCCTTGCAACAATTTTGCAAGCTTAATTAGAATGCCAAGAGCTTACTACGAGGGTGTTCCTGCAAGGCTTAAAATAAAAGTAAAAAGAATTTTGATTCATGTTGATCATCCTAAAATTGTATATGTAATGGATTGGCTATGTTTGCCATAACTAATGAAGTTTTTTTACTTCTCTTCTCTACTCATTTAATCAGTGCATTTGAAGTAACGCGTTCTTTGAATGCCATGACCAAAGTATCAAGGGGTATATCTCATTCCTCAACCAAACTCTATAGAAWTTTTTTTCAAATAAGTATACTTCCTGGATATCAATCAACATYAGGACAATGTCCCTTCAATATTCGCAAATTCCATGACAACTAGCAATTTTTGTGTGTCCCTGACACTTGGGGCAATGTTCCTTCAAAATCAGTGGCGGAAGGAGGTAGGAGGAAGTGGGGTCATGACCCCCACTTGGACAATTTTTTAAAAAATATAAGTGTTTTTATTAAAAAAAAAAGGTGAAATTTTGTTTTGTTTAGTAAAAAGAACCCAATTTAATTTTAAAAAGTGACCCCATAACAAAGTGACTCTGTTGTATATTATTTCTAGATTCGCCACTGTTCAATATCTGCAAGTTCCTGGAGAACTTAGCAATTTCATGTATCATTGACACTTAAGGTATGTTCTTTCATATATTTAAAGATAAACAAGGTTCCATAAGAATTTAAGTTTAAAATTAATTGTTGCGAAGGACAACTTTTCTTAAAAAGGAGGCATAAAACCTACAAGGGCAAATTAATTATTGTTGTGGAGAACTTTCCTCAAAAAGTGGACATAAAACCCTACAAGGGCAAACTAATTGTTGCGAAGGGAAACTTTCCTCAAAYAGAATGAGGACATAACACATAAGACCTTAGAAGGGCAAGTTAATTATTGTACGTCGTGAAGGGCAACTTTCCCAAGGAGGGCATCAGACCTTACAAGGGCAACTCTTCCCTACTGGGGGCATAAGACCCTACAAGGAAAACTATTTGTTGCAATACTCAAGGCATGTCCGCTTGCGACTATGCACAAGCATGTTCGTTGTGTTGGGATAGTTGTTTGGTGAAAATCTCACATTAAAAAATATCAGAGTTGAGAACCTACTGCTATTAACACCTAATAAAAAAATATTTATATAAGCACAGAGTAATGCACTATTATTTTTTATCCAATCAATTAGAAAAATTATTTTGTAGGTATTGATACAAATTTTTGTAACCATCACAATCTTACAAATATTTTGATTATTAAAAAAAAATTAAAACAAATTAAGAATTCATACCAAACCGCGAAGTTTTTTAAGTACTCCAAAAAAATTTACCATTTAATAATATTATATTCCCAAAATAAAATAAGTAATATTAGTTTTTTTTTCTTTAATTCAACATAACTATTTCATAAATAAATATAAATAAAAAATTGAAGACTAGAAGCTGCATAGAATAATTTAAAATTATTCGTAAAAAATTTATTAAATTTACAATAGATATCAAATTTTTATATAGCACATATTGCACTATCTCTAAATGTTCTCTAGTATCAATCATCAACGCCAAATTGAAGCATGAAACACTGTGGATAAAAATGACAATAATACTATGCAATGTCTTCGGAACCAAAAACATGAGCATTAACACTTAAATGCTCGGTATGTAACACACGTCGCATTTAATATTTAACATGTAGAAGGTATAAGTTTGCTGAGAATTCGGAAAAAAATAACACACCTAAAAATGACCAACTTCACTATGATATTGTCTAAATGACTTGGCATCTAATTGCCCATGCAAAAGCATCTAGTATGCCTAATAAATGTTATCAGACATGAATAAAGTTTTAAAATATGTCAAGATAGTTGTGAGAAGATAAAAAAACGACCTAAAAATGACCAAATTCCACTAATTTGATCTAAATGACTTTTTGGCATCTAATTGAATGCAAACAATCTAGAAATAGCCTAAATGAGTGGTTATAGACATGAATTAAGTTAAAACATTAAGTATGGGGTCTTGAGAATTGGGGAACAAAAACTCAAAAATGACCAACTCACTAGATTTGACCCAAAATGACCTTGTTGTTAATTGAATGCAAACAAGTTTTAAAAGCTAAGATGAAGTTATAGAACATTAAAATTTAAACATGTAAAGGTATAGTGTTGAGAAGTTAGGGAAAAAACACAATTATTCATCTCTTTGATCGCATCTAATTTGAATGCAAACAAGTCTTAGATAACCTAAATAAATGTTTGTAGGATATGAATAAAGTTTTAAAAACATGTATAAGTAGATGTGTGAAAGTTGGAAAAAAAGACACCTAAAAATGACCAAATCACTAGTATTGATCCTAAAATGACTGTGATCTATTGAAATGCAACAAGTCTTAGAAGCCTAATATGAATATATGGACATGAATAAGGTTTTAAAACAAACGTACTAGGTGGCGTTGTGAGAATTGGGAACAAAACTCCTAAAAAGAACCAAACTCATTAGTATTGACCAATGACCTTCTTGTGTCTAATTGAATGCAAACAATCTTAAAGCCTAATGAATGTTATAGGATATGAATAAAGTTTTAAAAAAATGTAAAGGGAGTTGGGGAAAAAACAACCTAAAATGACCATTCACCTATATTGATCCTAAATACTTTGTGGCATCTAATTGAATGCAAACAAGTCTAAAATACCTAAATGAATGTTATAGGACAAATAAGTTTTGAAACATGTAAAGGTAGAGTTTTGTAGAATTGGGGAAAAAAACACCTCAAAATTGATCAACTTCACTAGTATTTGATAACTAATGACTTTCTGTGCATCTAATTGAATGCAAACAAGTCTTAGATAACCAATGAATGTTATAGGACATGAATAAAAAGTTTTAGAATTTTTTGTATAGTATTTGTAGAAGTAGAACAAAGCTCTTAAAAGACCAAGTCACTAGTATTTGACTAAAATGACCCTTGTCATCCCTAATTAGATGTAAACAAGTCCATAAAAACCTAAATGAATTTAAAGGACTTGAATTTTTTAAAAAACATGTAGTGTTATTTGTTATAGTTCATTAAATTAAAGAATATGTGAAATGAAGTGTTAATCATTTATGCGTGTTTTTCATGGATTTTTGTTAGGTTTCAACAAAAGCAATGCAAAGGCCCTTTGCAGTTAGAAAGAAAATCAATGAGTTCGAGACAAGTTGCAACTTATAATTACAAAAATTTTCTTTGAACACATATAATATGTTGCTTGTTTGGTGTTACATAACATTTAGTATTTTGTAGTTAGTATTAACTTTTTGGGTTAATAACTTATATGCAACTAAAGATTATATTAGCTATGCTTTGGAATATTTAGGTCATGGTTAATGGTAACATTGAGAATATATGTTTTCAATGAAACATGTACACGATTACATTTGTATGCATATGGATAAGATTGAAAAATTAGATCTTTTGACATTTAGGTTGAAAATTTTGTATAATAGTACATTTTACAAAAATTTATAGGTCGCAAGTCTTCTTCGTAATTCACATAAGCACTAAGCATTAATATTACAATTAATGCTAAATTTAGAAATCCAAGATCCTCGGTTACAAAGATCTTGTGGGCAAAGCATTAATGTCAAAAAAAGAAAATTGCCTGCGTGCTTTTCA
>SNQN01004710.1:12225-22923 GCA_008642245.1 Bassia scoparia | reverse complement strand
AAGTGAATATTGAAGTTCAATAGTGACCTGATTGATGGTCACTTTATTTTTGTGGTATGCCCTTGATGTCATTACACTTAAAATTTCCAATGAAAATATTAAAGTCTTATAAGAACTTCACTAATTAATTGATTTTGTGATTTAACTTGAACTTAATTTGAGGATTGAATCGAATTCTTAATGCCATTGACATTTAGTAATGGGACTTGCCCTATCATTTTAATTCCATGAAATTTTTATTTAGGACATGCCCTAATTGTTATTAACACTTTATTTTTAATATTTTTTTTCAAAATCTAAGCTCTCACGAAAACCTATTGGTCTTTTAATATATTGACGGATCTTATAAATAATAATTATCTTATTAAAACAATATGGATGTAAACCAACTAACTTGTTTTAATTTACTTTTTATTGTTTATTATAAATATTAGTAGTAGGTTTTATGATTGTTAATATGTATACTAGTATCGTTTATGAGTAGTTGATTCTAGCCTTCTAGGGCTTGGTGAAACCCTCTTATTAACACTTACTTGTTAAAGTCATGTTTAAGGATTTTGAGATATGTTTAGCTAAAAKGTGGATGTTTATGCCAATGGCTATTGATCACCATAACTGTTTTACTAGTTTACAAAGTATTGAAAATTTAAGTTTGAGTAATGACTCCACGTAGCTAGCTTAGCGAACAAACCATTAGAACAGGGAACGAAACTAAGGAATGATACTAACTTTCGTGATTTTGATCTTAAGACCTTGTTATAAGTTTAGTACMTGACCCAAACTTGTATTGGTTGCATCACCTTTCATGTTTGATTTGAGTCAGTGAATCCTTATTCCTAGTGTTTTAGTAAAAAGTTTATTCCTCTCATGTTAATAGAGTGTTTTTACCCCACTCTTAACCTTGTTCATTTGATTGGCTTGTCGATTCGATAACTAGTCAGTGTTTAAAACTTTTTTCCCGTGAGTTCGACTTTTGCTTGTCCTTGCTCGTAGTATAATGAGACCGAGTTAGCTTCTATATTTGAATGACGTGTTATCAGAAAGTCTACAAATCAAGTTGAATAACTCAGAATTAAGCTTGAAAACTCGTAACACAAAAAAAATGAAATTAAATACTCTTACAACATATTGCCAAAATAAGACAATTTATGATGCTCATTGCTCAAGGTCAAAAGTTAACTCGATTTAGCCAAAGCTCTATCTAAAATTGACTTGTTTGATTGAAATTCGACACCATCTTGAGATTGCTGAGACAATTTCAAAATGTTAACAAAATGAAGTTGTTTCTTCGTACASGAATTTAGGTTTAAAAATGAGGGAATCTTGATCTGAATCGTCTRGATTGGAATCGAGGTCAGAAAATACRTTGTAAAACTCGTCAGAACCTTCACCRGAGTTCCTGAGGAGGGRAAAAACCGCGTCAGAGGGCCCAGGGGTTATAACCCTAGGGACCACCTCCGATGCTTAAGTCAGCAAAGGCTCAAGGTAGAAGAGAGAGAGAGAGAGGAAAGTAATGGTGTTTTTTGTAAATTGTCATAATCTGGTCCCCTTTGAAAAATAGCACTCACCTCCTATTTATAGACAACAGGAGGGTAGATTCGTAATTAATTCAAGTTAGAAGAATCTAGAAGGATCTCTGACAGGCTTGTCGCGTACCTATCAAAAATAACCTATTAAAACTAACTAATGTAGCTAGTGGTAAGCAGATCGAATCCACAAGGAAGCAACAATTAATTATTAACTAATTAAAAGCATCTAGATTAGTAAAAGAGCCTTTGATTGATTATATTGACTACTACTAATGAAAGCAATGAATTAAATAAAAATAAACTATAATAAACTAAAGTCTAGGGCTATGGTTCACTATAGCAGTAATTGACAGCAAATTGGCATCAACAATTCATAACATGGCATAATCAAACAGGAACAAAGCTCTCTCGAATCAATTGAACCATAGAACTACTCCTAACCGTATCTCTCGACCTAGGAAAGTCTCATTCTACCTATTGATGTTGATCTTGTTCTAAGTCTCAATCGCTAGATCTAGAGACTTGTGACTAATCAGATTAAGCAATTAAGTCGGGCCCTACGAAATTGATTAACATGAATAACAATCTAATAGGAATTTGATTAAAAGCCAAGCCATGAATTGAATCAACCAATTATAATCAATCATATTGCTATAGATCCCCAATCGCTCTAGAAATTAGACTACTCGCTCATAATTAAACTAAACATGATGATTGTAATTGGGAAATACATATTCAAAGCAAAGAATAATTAAAAGCAATAATAAAACCTAGAATAATTGGAAGTAATAATTGAGAACCTAAAATTAATTCAAAACAATAATCAAAGCATAAACAATTAAAAGCAATGAGAAAACAAATTCAAGAAGAAAATAATTACCAAAGATTGATTGCAATTGATGAATGAATGAATGATTTCTATTGAAAATGCCAAAGTTAGGGTTCTTGACAATAATACGTAATTGGGGATTTTCTCCCTTTCAAATTAATGATGGAATAAAAAGATAATTTACAAATTAGGATTTCTCCTCTTAAATACTCTTGTTTTCTCAATTAAATGAGCCTCTCAAAAGACTATCCTATCCCTCAATAAATCAGCCTAAAAGAGAATAATTCAATCGGCAAAAACGACCCTGAACCGATCGGTTTAAGTCAAACCGATCGGTTTGAGGTCTATACGCGGCAGACTCGTTGGGCTATCTTCCGAAGGCCATATCTCGAGCTCTGGTTGTCCAAATTAGGCATATGACCTATCAAATCGAAGCTCTCGAAGTCTAGTTTCCAATGCAACTTGAATCACACTAATCTGACATACGAAACTTGACTTATGACCAAAAGAGTGAGCATATATCCATAGCTCCACTCCTAGCTCCTCGCTACTCCTCTCAAAGCTCCGTAGTGACTTCTAATCAGCCCAAAATCGATCCAAAAGCATTGAAAAGATCCTGAAACTAATCAAAACACTAAACGCACAATATTAGTAGCAACAAGGCCTTTAGGAGGCCAAAATCATCTAAAATGACAAGAGAATGAGGGGGAAAACCATGCATTTACTGCCTATGGCGTTTATAAGCTAAACTTACGCATTTGTAAAACTGGGTGGTCCGAGAACTGGACTAAATAAACCCCTGGGCGTTTACTGCCTATGGCGTTTATAAGCTAAAATTGCCCATTTGTAAAATTGGGCAGTCCGAGAACTGGACCAAATAAACCCCTAGGCGTTTACTGCCTATGGCGTTTACAAACCAAAATTATGTGTTTGTAAAAATGGGCGGCCCGAGAACTGGACCAAATAAAACCATAGGCGTTTACAAGTAAATCTTATATGTTTGTTACTTAGCCCTTATTTAGACCAAAATCCTTGGTATTTAGCCCCAAGGTGATTAGAAGGAATTTCTTGTATCCAAGAAATTAGGCGGTCCGAGAACTGGACCAAAATCCTTGGTACTTAGCCCCAAGGCGATTAGAAGGAATTTCTTGTATCCAAGAAATTGGGCGGTCCTGGAACTGGACCAAAATCCTTGGTACTTAGCCCCAAGGCGATTAGAAGGAATTTCTTGTATCCAAGAATTTGGGTGGTCTAAGAATTGGGCCAAAATCCTTGGTACTTAGCCCCAAGGCGATTAGAGATAGAAATCACTGACTTCTCATCACATTTCCTAAGCTGTGGATGCTTATACTGACTTGGAAGGCGATTAACCCACAGGAGTTAATGATCAACGATTCAATGAGCAGATTACAAGCTGGAGCTTCTGTATCCTTATAAACTCCAAGTATATTCCTAAGTAAAGGAAAAATACGACATTTACTGAATTTACCTCGAAGTATAATACTGTAGTGATACGGTATCCTGCCTAAATTCTGTATAATACCYCGTATAAGTTCTCTGGAAATATACTCGTTAATGGGCCTTAGATACGGAAAGCCCATTAAGAGCGTTGTTTCCTTATATAAGTGGAGTGTGCCTCACTTCACTTCTCATTTAATCCAAACTTTTTAGAGAGAGAAAATCTCAAAATCTTCTTTTCATCTCCAAAAATCTAAAAATCTCATCATTCTCTTAAGTTAGAGTTCCCAAAATCTCGAAATCAATCTTCAAATCACAAGTGTTTGCTGAAGGCGTTTCCAAGCTAGGCGATTGTAACAGGAGTATTATCATTCACGAAAGTTAGCGGTCCGATTACTCGATCAAGCTTTCCTCTTACTAAGGTACTGCATCCTTAACCCCCTTTTAGATTGAACATGTCTCAAATAACCCCTGAAATCATGTCCCGTTTAACCTTTCAAAATATTGAGTATGAAATAGAAGATGACTCCTTTCACAATAGGGAATGGGCGGCTAGGTGTAGTCGTGAGTTTAAAGACCCCTATGTTAGAATCATAGAAATTCCTAATAACGCCAACACCACTCCTATCGCGCTTCCCRTAGAAAGCCCCCCTTCCAGTGGTCACAATACTAGTGATAGCTCAACCGCAGGCGTTGAGGAAGAGGAAGAACTTATAAAGCCCATTTCTGGTAAGATAACTATGGCAAGCAAACCGCCTGAAGATGGCATTTGTACTGACCCCTATAATCGTTTTATAACCTCAGGAGCCGTTGTCAAGATGGTGCGAGTTACTGATGACGATCCGGAATCGGACGTCAAATCGCCCAGGACTGAAGCGTCCACGTCCAACGMCCTTGGGGCTAAAGGTTATAACCTAGTCAATCATTTTAGGAATTAGTTAGGTCAAGAAGAACATAGACGACAGTTAACCTTTCGTTACCGCCTTCCGAATGATTACACCATTTAAATATCAGGAACAAGAAGGGCGGTAACGAACCCTTCTCCGGGTTGTATAGCTGTATATATGCTGCATTTTGAGTTAGGTATTTGATTTCCCTTACATCCCTTCATTGTAGAGTTATTAAATGCTTATAGAGTCACCCTTGCCATGCTGATGCCCAACAACATTTCTCAAATCCTTTCTTTCATCGCCTTGTGCGATATTCTCAAGGTAACGCCCACTCTCGTCCTTTAGAGAAATATGTTTTATCTTGTAGAATCCAAGAAGGATCATGGCTCCRGTTGGTATGGATTCAAAACTAGAAAGTATTACAAGATCCTTCAAAAAACATTCTCCAACCACAAAGGGTTCAGAGGYAAATTTRTATTTATCTACCATGGCGAGCAGTGGAACATTCCCATCAAACCCAGTAGCCGTCCACCAAACTTTAACCTAATCAAAGATGTGCCTMAAATGTCCAAGGAAGAGGTTGTAATGGCCTTGTACTGTTGTACAAAAATAATAGATGCTGGGRGCGAGGAGTGTTGGTTTCCTTGTCGGCGGGTTCCTCAAGTCAAAACCCTAACTAGGGAATTTTTCCTTTCCTATGTGGGTCTTAGCCAGGCATACACTAGGGGTATGAGTCCAACATTTTCTCTTTTTATCGCCTATTAACTCCACTTGGTCCTTATTTTATATTTTGTTTGCAACATTGGCTAGGGCGAGATTCACCACTGAGAAGGAAATCCTTTCTGATGAGGTTGATATGGCGCACCTAATGATGGACGCCTGTCTGCAGGAAGAGACGATACTAGTCCCCAACGCCCCCTCAGTAAGTTATTTCACCTATCTCCAAGTTGCTTTTAATCTTGCTTTTTCCACTTGGTAATTTCTTTGTAGAAAAAGAGCTCCAAAAAGGACTGCCTGGCTGAGAGCGCAGCGGATAATGCTGAGGGCGTTAAGGAGGAAGAGAAAGTTGATCCCGCCCACCTCAATGACGCCTTTGGGGATCARGAGCCTACTCAGAKCCCTTTTGCTGGATATAACCCAGTAAAGGGTCAATTAGAGGATGATGGCAAYGACGAATACCTCTTCCTTGAGGATGACGAAGTTGCCAACACTGATATGGGCGGTGATAAGACCGTCCAAAACGCCGAGGGGGACGACACAATGAGCCCTACTCGGACCATGATGATACACAAGTTCCATTCAACAACACTCCCAACGGAGTGAAGCTTACCCAGGCTTGCACCGCCGTTGCTTGAAATGCATCTGATAGAGGCGAATGGGTAAGTGATTAACGGGGAGGAAGATACTTTCTTTCCTTTGAGGAAGCCTGGTTTCGAGAGGCGATCCCGACAACTTTCCTTAATATGATTGGTAACTTCAACCTAATCTTGATTTCCCCCTTCTTACAACTGTCCCCAGGCTTCATGTGATATGTTTAAGTGCGTATACCTAGCTTGCTGGAAGAGGAAACGTCAGTCTGTACCTCGGCCCTCCCAGAAGAAGCTTGAGGATCTGTCTCTACAGATTCACCATCCTTAAGTTGAACAAACCCTTGCTTTGAAAGCCGCCCAAAGACAGAGCTCAAGCTGCGAGGATGTCAAGAAAAAGCGCCAGGCAGCAAAAAGACAGTAAAGGATGACCTGGTCCTTTTGTTAGACAGACTGGCGGACTTAAAGCTGCTGAAACTGTCGTGTCAAGAACGCCAAAAAATAATGTTGTCAGTGTCAAGAGAGTGCTCTGATAGAAAGAATTGACGGGGATGCACGCAGTTTACAAGCTGTCCAAAAGACTCTTGAGCAGACAACAGATCAGAGTTCTTGGCGCCGCTTGACTGGGTCGCCCCAGAAAAGGGAAGAGATCCAGCGACGCTTAGGACATCTGGCAAGACAGCAAAAGGGCGCTTGAAGGCAAGTTCAATTGCCTCGTTGAGGCAAGGAAAGTACTAACGCAAAAAGGGCGAGAGAGCCAAAAAATAGCTGAAGAGTTGCTACAATCCCCAACAGGGGAGACTGCCATAACGCAGCGGCTACGAGGTGAAGAAGTCTACAGTCACTGCAGAGCGCAAAAGTCTCACGGCCTCGTTGGTGTTCAAAGACCAAGCTGGATCCGGCGGAAGACGTAACTTTTTCAGGCCTCAGGATTAACTTAAAAGGATCCACAGGGGGCGTCTGTGTCGGACGTTGTTTCCTACAAGGCCTCAGGTGGATGAGAAGGCAGAAGCCCCAATCCCCAAAGCTCCGTACTCGTCCAACCATTCAGGGACCCCATCGCCTGTGTTACAACCTAATAAGTTCCTCTTCTGATTTGGCTGGCAAGGGCGCAAGAAAGCCTTAATTCCCTACCCTTCCCGAGCGCCAAGAAGCCGAACGTTCCCTTCCGTTCTTAGACGCCAAAGTAGTTAGACTTTGTTTGTTCTTTATCAAATGTATTTTGGCAGCCTTTAGACCACTTCTCTTCATGTTTAGCTTTAATTTATTTCATGAGAATTGTCCCTTTTGCCAACACTCTCTGTTTATTGTTTTCTTTCTGCTTTTGCTCTTAATTGCACCGTCAACACCTCCTTAACTTCCTTTGCGAAAAATTACGTGAAGTATAGAACATTGGCATGACTAAACGAGATAGGCGATATTCGAATTTAAATTTCTCAACCCCCGACAAATCGGGGGTCCGAGAAATGCCCCAAAACTAAGCCATGACATAAAGTATTCGGGCCTTTAACGAAATATAGAGATAAAATTGAAATCCGCCGATTAATATTGGGCGATCCGAGAGTGTGCCAACAAAATTGTAAAAACAATCTAATTGTTCAAACAAAACCAATTAGGGCGATTAATCAAATCAGGTGTTCAAACCGCCAATATATGCGTTCGAAGAAGAGTACAACAAAATTTAAGATAGTTAACTTGTTGTACGGCATGCCCAACGGCGAAAAAGAATCCAACCCCTAATATAATTGGGTGGTACCTGAGAAGTGTAACAATTTAAGACCACTTCACACAATCACAACGTATAACCACAGAACAAGAGAGATAGCAAGTTATATCAAAAGAAACGGAGCATTATCGTTTGTCAATCAGAGGTCTATGCCCAAAACGGTCCCTTATAATTCTCTTCTTATCATTTCTGAATATTTGTACGCAATGTTATTCATGTACAAAGAACATATGCTTTACCATGGATTAGCATACGACCCTAGCGTTTGAGTAATCAAATGAGAATCGACGCAATTGTTTGGCATTCAACCTAGTAAGCGTATCCACAAGGATCCTTAGGCGAAATGTGCCTGGTTTCTCCCGGAGAATAGCGCTTACGGGTAACTTGTAGGCCCCTCCCAATTAGGAGTAACTTTCCAAGTGCAAATCTGTTGTTGTGCTCTCCCTTCTGCGTTAAGACCCAGTCACCTTCGGAGAATGCGTTCAGGCTATAATTCGGCTAGTCTGAAGACTTATAATCTTGTTTGCTGTTGAAGTCAATGATCTTAGCAGCGTCCTCGCAACGAAACTTCTGAGGCATGACAGTACCGCAAGGTGAACCTTTGGCTGACTCTTCATTAGCCCCATGATCATAATAGGCTGAATCTCGCGATGAACACACCACTTTCAACTGGATGACCGCCCCGTGCCTAGACAAGAAGAAATGGAGTGTGCCCTGTGGATTCTTTGCAGTGGTCTGGATCATGAGCACTCCTGCAACTCATCAATCAATGAACCTTAGCCCCAGCAAGCTTAGTTTTTATTTGGCCCCGGAGATCACCTTATTGCATGTAAATTCAAATTAAATTTACCCATCTTTTTATTCTCGACATTTAAAAATTTTACCAGTCTAAACTGAGAACGTTAACAAAACGTTAACAAGCCCACTCTAACACCAATTTTGATTTTTTCTTCTTTGATTCCCCTCTTGCATGAAAACCACCTTATTGCTTCTTCATCTCTTCTCCAATTTATCATTCAATTCATCATATAATAAATTCATGACTAAGCTTCAATAACCAATACCAAGCCCACTACTCAGAATCCCCAAATATTTTCCCTCAATTATCATGAATTAATTCATCTCTTCGATCCAAAAATTCATCCCAAAACCATGCATTCTCTCTCTTCAACTACCCACCTCAAACCCACCATACAGAACATCATCAACAACCAATTTCACTCCTCAAATTCGATCACCCCCCCCCCCCCAAAAAACCCCCAAGTCACATCCTCCGCTGCAGCACTTCATCTACAACCACTCCAATCCATCAGAAATCGACAATGATTCGAACAAAAGATGGATTTGCCCCCAAAATAGACTAAAGTCGTGGTCTTGTTGGGACTTAGACAACAAGCCCCTTCGTGGTCCCCCACCACTCCAATTCAGAATATTTTACCTAAGTAAAAAAAGAAGATTAAAAAAGGGAAGAAATCAGAAGAATATGAAGAAGAGAAGAACGAGAACGACGACAAGAAGAAGGAGATGAATGGGCTACAGAGTGAAAATTGCAAAGAAGAAGAAAGAAGAAAAGAAGTGCAAAAAGTGTGGAGAGAGAAACGGAAAAATAATGAGGATTTCCATTTAGTGGACCCAACTAACGGCTTGTTTACATCTCAGTAAAAGGTGAAAATTTAAATGCTTGAGAATAGAAAAGTGGTAAAATTTAATTTAAATTTACATAAAGTGTTAAGTTTCAAAAGTGATATTACAAAATGTAAGTAAAAATTTTCCTATTAGTTATGGTTTTTTTTTGTTTTTCGTTTTTTTACAATAGTTACTTACTAACATGCGCCCCAGGACGTTGAATAAGAATCAAATATATTTCTTAAAATGAATAATTTTTTAAATGAATGTCAAAATCACGTGTCAATGTGTGTAATTAATGTATATATTCATTTAATATTTCCATTTTTAATTATTCTATATTTCTAACTAACGCCCTTGGGATGTTCATTAGCTTTTGCGGAGTTATATTTATATTTTGACTAATTTGACTACTTCCTCCATTTGGAATTATTCGCTACACGTTCTATTACATTTCCTTTTCGAGTAAAACACCGCATCTATGGGTCAGTTCTATTCACCTTATTTTTACTTATCTGAACTTTACTTAATTTTTCTGATCTGAACTTATTTTTTCTTCCCTTAACTTATTTTTTTTAACTGAACGTATCTTATTTTTTCTGAAATTGTTTTGTGAGAGAAAAAAAATAAATTTGTTCTTTTCAACTTATTTTTTCCTGAACTAGACTTATTTTTCTTATCAGAACTTATTTTTCTGAAAAGAAGTTGAACAAAACATACCCTATCTCTTTCCTCCCACATGGGTCCTTTTATTTCTTTCTCTTTATCTCTTTCTTTCCCAAAATTTTGCCTAGTAGTCCGTAATTTTGCAAGTGTATCGAGTATTTTGAAACAGAAAAATAATAGTTATTGTAGCCAACATAATAATGTTAGTTACATATGGTAGGTTTAGTGTATCTAAAGCAAACTATATGCGAGGAAGGGGTTTGAAGCAGTGGCTTTAACCCCACTTTAAATTTGATCTATGTGGTCAAAGGTACGAATCCTCATACTCCCTACATCCATTGTAAATGTACCCCGCCCTTGTGACTCATTTGCAAAAAAAAAAAAAAACTATATATAACTAACTTTTTTTTATATTTATCTTCAATTTTATTCATAACTAACATTAGTGTGATGGTTGCAAATAATATCTATAGGTAACCAACTTTATTAAATGTTTGTTACAAAAAAGTAATTTGTAACTAACAATTAGCTAGTGTGATGGTTACAAATAGGGAGTTACTTATGGTCATTTATCCACTAGTGACACTATCTTTAGACTTATGGTCATTTATCCACTAGTGACACTATCTTTAGTGACAATTATAAGTTTATAACCTACGTGATGTAA